>JAEIFT010000125.1:0-282500 GCA_018904225.1 Lordiphosa mommai | reverse complement strand
TTCAGTTGATATTTCAGTTCCTGGGGCCTAGTAGCCCCATTTTATTTGTTACGAGAACTGTCTCGTTATTGTTTTGATTAATTATCAAACATTATTCCTATTCCTATAGTTGAAAACGGAGACCTCTCTCCTTTACATAATAAACAAGATATCAACAAAACGCGTTTCATTTGCTGGAATCGCCGAACGCTCAAGTTTTTTGGATGGCCGTCAATCACGACTAATTCGCACGCCCTTTTTATTAGACAAGGACCCCCGTACGTACACTCGAGAACCAACCCGACTGCTGGCTAAGCTGTTTTGCAATGAATCGCAATCAAAACGGCAATCATTTGCATGGCGTAAATGAGGGTGTACCGCTTACGCTGGCATTGGTACCGGATCTATCCATGGAAACGATGGATGTGGATATGGAGGCGGGCTTTCAAGGCGATGAGCTGGCCAATGTTAGTCTAAATCCAACAATGAAATCGTCCGCAAAGTCATTGGCGCCCACCGTGAGCGATCAGGCACTAAATACGCTCAATGAACTACGAGAAGAGAATTTGCTATGCGATGCACAAATCTCGGTGGGTGAACAGGCCTTTAATGTACACCGTGCCATTATGTGCTCTTGCAGCTCATACTTTCGGTGAGTCGATCTTAATTTTAGAGGGTACTTAGAAAAAGAAGGTAAAACTGTGTAATGCAGTTTTATTATTTATAAGCCTTAGCCTCTGGGTTCGTATAACAATGGAGGCCCGTTGTGATACCAATAGTTTACTTAATATCCTAAAACGAGTAGAGAAATTGCCTTTTGAAAAAAAAGATCCATTAAGATCATTTTGAAACGGATATTATAAAATCCTTTTATTTTAGGGAAATGGAAATATCCATTTTCAACTTCATTCAAAGCAAAACTAAGATCAATTTAATTAACACATTCAAAGCATATCTCTAAGCAATTGCCTGACCAATCAAGGATTAAGTTTTATTAGCATGCTCATTTCAAACCACTAAGAGCGATAGTTGTTCTTCCTCGATTTTAATGATTTTGACCAAAGACATTCTAAGCATAAAAATCCAAGGTATACGCTAATAAGCCAAAGACCATAGACCAACAGAAAGCCATTCGACGAGAAATAGTCGCCATATCGTCCGTAACATTAGATAATGTCATGGATTTTAACACAATTAAGAAGTTATTTTAAATGTAAGGCTGAACAATTGCAGCACGTTCTTTTGGAGTGTACTTTTCTATTGTATAAATTGTCTTCGAATGACGCTTCCAGCGCGGTATGACTTTAATCAATTTGTCAGCGCCTTCAAAAGTTATAGGATTGTCAGATGGATCAGATGTAAATATCCTACCTTGTAATATCCAGTCCAAATGATAATGGAAAACATCCATTTAACCATAACAAACGAGAGCGTAAGTTGAAATCGGCCCTGCTCGACTTCGATATACCCGTTACTCAGGGTAAGGTTTATTTCAGAATATTTTATTAGATCACAACATGCCCTAATTGTGGAAGATATGAGGTTTTTTCCAAATTGCGGGGGTCGCAACTCTACTATCGTTCATCTGATCGGGATTTTATGTATGGGCGATCGATAAGTAATGATGATTTAAATATATGTCTAGAAGGTTTGAACAATCTATTTTCAAAATTGTGGGAAAACTTGATCTGCGTGCAGACAATATAAGCCTACACTGAAAAAATGGTAGCTCTACCTTTTATAGTCTTTGAGATCTAGGTGTTCATACAGACAGACGGACAAACGGACGGACAGACCGACATGTCTATACTCGGCTATTGATGCTGATCAAGAATAAATATACTTTATGGGGTCGGAGATGCTTCCTTTTGCCTGTTACATACATTTGCACGAACCTAGTATACCCTTTTTACTCTACGAGTAACGGGTATAAAAAGGCTCAAAATCGGTATATTTAAAAAAAAAAACATTTTTTATGAGGGATATTCTTAGGACCCTTTTCTAGTTCTATTGCATCCATTATTTTTTGGGATATCTTGAAATAATTAAAATTTTTGAATATTAAAAAAAATAATACTGGTACCGGTACGTACCGGTATACCGAAATAAAAATCTGAGTACCGTATCGGAACCGAATACCGAAATAAACTGAAAACCGAAATAGAACCTTTAACCGATATTCTCATTTCGGTACGTAACGGAACCGGTACCAGAACCGATATTCGTTTCGGAATTAATCCCTGTGTTAAACAGATCTTCGTTTTATCGCCTTCGAGAAAACTTGCATGTGGTATAACTCTCCTACGTCTGTGATATCTTCTGTCCTTTGATTCTCGGGCTAGGGAGAGGTTGATACTCTATTATATGTTGTCCATGATCAAATACAGTAGGTGTTTACCATTTGCTTGGATACCGTTTCATTAAAACAATTCACATTTCTGTGCCATACTTTCTAAACTTTTTATCATCTATTTTTCCTTTCCTACTCAGAACATTGATCACCTTAATAATTTTACAGTCTATTCCAGTAATACGAGCTGTTATTTCCACATATTAAAAAGACTCCAGGACGGGTTTCCATCGTTGGTACTTGCAAATCTCTATTTGGGTTGGTCAACCAACAGTCCTAATTCTTTTCGAAAATCTGCTCTTGTTGAAACTTTTTCCTTAATTTGATTTTTAGGAAAAGCGTAAGCTAGTTTTAAGTTCCTTACGGAACCAATTAAACTAAAAATACCCAATTTTTGTTTTCTATGAAACTCTTTTATATGCAGCAATGTTCTCAGTTCCACTTCCACAAAAGTTTTGTGATTTTCGGTACAAAAACCGGTTTTAAATCACAAAATTTGTGTGAAAGTGCAATTCAGAACATGGCTGATGATATACAACATTTTTTGAGCCAAGTCAAGTAAAGAATTTCAAATGTTAAATATGGTATGGTAAAAAGTACGCCCTTTTGTTCATTTTGAACACGGAATACTGTTTTTAACATTTTTTACTTCGTTTGCTATTATAGGAACCCTGGGTTGGTAGACGTACATTTTCCTTTTAACTTTATAGGACTCATTCTTTTTCCACTTTTGTCATGTTAATGATTTTTGTTAGTCCAATTAATTGCATAATTTTATATTTTAACTCGTACTACTACTGGCGATCTCTCTTTGTTTTTCCTGCCTAGCGCACAGTTTACAGGTTTCAATGCTGCCAGTTGTGGTGCTGGCGCTGCTAGTAACTCAGAGAATCGCATTGTGCATATACCTGGCATCAGTGCCTCCATCATGAATTGCGTTATCCAGTACGCGTACCTGCGCAAAACTAATATCTGCGATGACAACGTGCACGAGCTGCTCATCTGTGCGGACTATGTGGGCATGGTGGGGCTGGTTAAACAATGCAAGGAGTATCTCAGTCGCACACTGACGCCAGAGAATTGTGTCAGCATCATGGGATTTGCGCGGTAAGCACACACAATCCATTCAATTAAGCCAATTTTAATTGACTTTGACATTTAAGTAGCTTTCGCTTTCTCGAGGATTTGTACCTGAAGGCGCGCAATTTTACGTTGCGCTTTTTCACGGAGGTGGCTGCTCGTAATACGGATATATTGGACATGAATGTCAAGGACTTTTTTGGCATCATCAGCGATGATGAGTTAAATACCCGCGAAGAGGATTATGTGTGGAAATTGTGTGTCAAGTGGATTGATCGGGATCCAGAGAATCGCAAACAGCATGTGGCGCATCTGATGACGGGCGTACGCTTGGGCTTGATGACGCCGAAGGTAAATGAATATTAAACATTATGAAAATTTTAAATGCCGTATTCTCAGGCTCCCACCTGTTGGTTTTTAGTGAATAGAAAGTGTACGTTTTTGTTTCACTCATACGCAGTGGCGTTTTCTTGTTAAAATTCAAGTCCCGAGTATATTTTTGTGTAAATAATTATATTTTTACCTGTTCTGCACCGAACCGAACCGATATTTCGCGCTCGTAAACCAAACCGGTATCTCTTTAAAAATGCTAAACCGTACTGAAAACCGCTGAAAGAATCGGTTCGGTTAATTGCATCGACATGTTTGATGACGTAAAGAGCCTAAATAAGCATTTGGAAATTTCAAAAGATTTATCAGGAAATAAAACATATTGCTTCACTTGTTTTGGTGACAGAATTTGTAAGTATTATCTGATTTTGAGTTAGGTTAGTTTATGATTGAGTGAGCGCCAATAAGGGAGTCCCACTTATACCGAAATAATCCACAGTGATGACATATTTATGTAACTGCTATAATAATATGCACACTTGTCTAACGTCAGTATAATTTCAAGAGTTTTTCTAGAAAGCTGTCGAGTTGTAACGAAGGTAGGACAGTTTCTGATTCAACCTCTGCACAATGGTCCCAAAAATGCAAAAGTAATTCTGTTTTGTGGAGTAAAAGTTTGGTGGATTGTCGTAACTGTTAAAACAATATTATTCATTAAAATGTCCTCTATACGATAGTTTAATTGGATTTTTCACGAATTTTCAAAAACTCGTGATATTACCAATTTTTCAGACCACGTAGAGCTTGAGTCTTAATAACACAGGGCAACAAAATGACCAACTTTGTGAGGTGCAGCCTTGTTGATCAAAAATTATGATTCATTTATGTGCACTGAACAAAACTGCATCATCGGTTTTGTTCCATCAGCTCTTGTTTCCACGATATGACGGAAAAACGGATTTCTTGTAAATTTTGCCGTTTCGAATTTCTTGTGGTCACAATAGGCATGTATTTCTGAATTTCTGTGGCTTATTCGACAGAACACATATCAATGCTTCTGTAAAAAATCAAATGCGCAATATTCGATCATGCAAAAGGGTCCAAATTGGTCTCTGAAGTAAGACATTACTCGATTTATGGCTATTTTGACAAAATAAATCATCCCTTTTAAGCTAAAGTGGTTGGTGTATTAAAACTTAAGCCATTTGAGCCTGTAGCCAATCATATTTTCTAGTTATGTGAATTAATTCGCATTTTTACCAGTTTATTTGGGCGAGCTACAGGCCTGCTTAAGCCAAAAACACACATTTAAATTTATGGGAGGACTACTAGATTCCTATTCCAAATTTGTATAGGAACTGTTAAAAGGCTACTTTATTCCACACAGAATTTATAAAAAATGTGCATCTGCTTGTAAATAAATAAAATTCTATGATGAATCAAGTAGCCTCTTCACAGTTCCTATACAAATTTGGGGTAAAAATCTAGTTGGCCTCCCATAAAATGAAATGTGTGTTTTTGGCTTAAGCAGGCTGTAGCTTCGCCAAATAAACTGGTACAAATGCAAAAAAAATCACATAATTAGATTAGATCATGGGCTATATGCTGAAATGGATCAAATAGAAATCCAACAACCGTTCTAGCCTAAGGGAGACGATTTATTATGTAAAAAATTGCCATAAATCGAGAAACGTCTAACTTCAGAGACCATTTTGGATCCTTTTGCATGATCGAATTTTGGGCGTTTGATTTTTTACAGAAGCATTGATATTTGCTCTTTCGAATAGGCCAGATAAAGTCAGAAATACATGCCTATTGTGGCCACAAAATATTCGAAATGGCAAAATTCACAAGAAATCCGTTTTTCCGTCATATCGTGGAAACACGAGCTGATGGAACAAAAACGATGATGCAGTTTTGTTCAGTGCACTCCATTCTTATATAATCAGTTATAGATAGGGCTGCACCAAAAACACTGTTGCCCATTGTAATTGCTTTAAGTGTGGTTAACAAACGGACATAAGATAATAAGATAAGATAAGCTGTTTCCGATTTTATGTTTTAAAAACTGTGGAGAAAGATCATCTATTAAGAGAGATGAGAAAATACAACAAAAAAAAAATAATAATTTCCATATAAGAAAAAAAATCCTTGTTAGTCGGCCAGATCGGCTATATGGCTGCTATATGAAATAATGGTCCTAATTCAACCAAATTTGGTAGGACATCTTAGGAGCTTAAAATACGTCTACAAACTGAATTTCAGTTCAATAGTTCTAAAAACAGTAAAGTTTGTGAAAATCGGCCAGATCGTTTATATGGTAGCTATATGAAATAGTGTCGCAATTTTAACTAAAATAGGTAACACTCCTTGGAAGCTTTAAATACGTGTCCAATTTGAATTTTAGTTCAATAGTTCTAAAAACAACAAAGTTTTTGAAAATCGTCCATATATAATATAAAATAATGGTCTAAATTGAACAAATCATTGTAATTTCGTCTTGGGGGCAAAAAATATGCGTTTTAACCAAATTTCGTGCAGATTATAAATATACCTAAACTTTATGCCAAAAAAGTCGACATTGGGACCATTTTGCTCTGGTCCGTAAAATTTTCTTCAGTCTACCTAATCTTTTTGAAGAGGCATTGGTACGTAGTCTTTTAGTTCCGAAGATAGGCAGGCATCTATTTTTTAGAAGTGGAATAACTGAATTTAAATAATAAGTTCATATAAATTTAGATATTGAAGTTATTCAAAAATATGCTTTTTTTCTAATTTAATTTCGAAAATAATTTGTATTTGCATTTAGAACTGGCGTGATGACATAATACGCGTGAACCACTGAAACTAACGGAAACCGCAGTTTGGATAGCTCCAAAAACGATTTTCTAAACCGAACCAATGCACAGTGGTCCGACTAGTGGGACGCAACATAGAGAGCTAAAAATTTGTACTCAGGGGTTTTTAGGGTCGCTTATTATGAATTTGTTAAAAATTAAGAATGGCGGCTCCAATATGGCTGTCCAAATTTGAAAAACATTGCTTATTTATTAAGAAACTTGGTACTAAGGGTTTTTTTTTTTGCATAGGCATTATGCCAGTTTTTTTAAGGTTACAAAATTGTATGTAACCGTGATTCAAACCAGCTAATACTTTGAGAAAATGTAGTTCAAATATTCAAGAAATAATGGGCAAAAGTAATTTTTAAATCCAGAACTATTGAAAAATTTGGCTTTTGACCGGCCGCCGATCCACTTTGCAATGGTTTATAAGCTCTGTAAGCCTCTGAGCCGACCCAGTCATAATTCTCGAGCAGCTTGCTTCCCTGATTTTATTGAAGTCTAAGTTTTTAAGATCTATTCAAATTTTATTGATATTATAAACTTTCCTCTTTGCAGTCAGACGTAGAGTGATTTATAGATTAATTTTGAACTGGGCTGCAAGTCCAAATCATTTTTTTGGAGGTCCGGTTCGCGGGTTCGAAACAAAATTTACCCATGGTTAAGGTTCAGGGTTTATGTGATAAGGTTTTGGTTCAAACTTTTGCTCGTCCCAAGTTTTTTTTAATTTGTAAAGAAGAGTAATTATTATGTTAATAATATAAAAAAAATCTTAATTTTTGTTTATTCGAACAAACGAACTCCATTATTTTCAATTTAAATTTATCTCATGTGTTCTACAAATCGCATTCGACCTCAAAAACGACCGAGTTCATATGGGAATTGAGTCGTTTTTGGGATCGAAAACGATTTGTAGAACACGTGGAATATTATTAATATTATTTCTTTGAGCAATTTTTGGTCTATCTTCTTCTATCAATAAATTGCGATGAAGCAAACTTCATGATGTTTTTGAAAAAGCTTTTGCTTGTAGGAAAGAGGCGTAGAGGGGCAAGCACATATATGTACATTCGAAATTTTTACATTTTCGATTTTTAACCATTAAATTCGCGTTTTTTTCAACAGGTGCGACGTCAATGCAAACATAGTTGCTAAACTTACCCAAAGATTGGTCAACTTTCACTTATCGGCTTAGAATGTATATTTGCTTTGGATTTTTAATATTTTCAAATGTACATATATGTGCCTGTGGAAATAGGCTATAAGACTGGGAACTTTTTTTGAACCGAACCGAAAGTTTTGGTTCGGAGCAGATACAGGTTAAGCTATTTTTTTCAGAAGAGGTTCGCTTAACAGTAAAAGAAAAGTCGGAATTCCGCGTTCGTACCGGTTCGGTTCAAAACCGGTTTGCAGCCCTGATTTTGAATAATCTCTTTAAAAGGTTTTTTTGTTTAAAAAACTACTTAATGCGGTAAACCGAACCTTTTTTCGGGCTTAGGTTCGAGGGGTTAAAAATGGAGAAGGTTCATGGTCCGGTTTGGGCAATTCAAAAAACTCGAACTGAACCGATTCTCACGGTTTCGGTTCTGGACCGGTTTGTAAACCGTTAAAATACATATTGGCTGAAATGCAGCGATTTCAAGTATTTAATCTGAACTTTTTTGGAAGGAATGAATGTGCTTTTTGAGTTTCGGTCTTGTGAGCATTGCGTTATAATTGATCTCGCTTTTCTTTTTTTTTTTGCAGTGCTTTATGGAGGAGGTGAAGGAGCATCCGTATGTGATACAGTGTGAGGCCGCCAAGCCGTTAATCGTGGACACCTTTAAATTCATGTATGACCTGGACTTTCTAAATCCACAAGCCGATGAGGTAATGATTATATTCTTTCCAATTTCCCCTTCCAATGCAGCAGCCACTTATATGTGCCCTTTGATTTGCCCTTTCAACCCAAGCTAACGACACCGCCGCTGGCCATGCCCCGTCTGCCCCACGAGGTGATCTTTGCGATAGGCGGCTGGAGCGGTGGCACTTCAAAGGGTTGCATCGAGACCTATGACACACGAGCAGATCGCTGGGTGAACATAAATGCCGAGGATCCGGCCGGACCGCGAGCGTATCATGGCACAGCCGTTTTGGGTTTCAAAATATTCTCCATTGGTGGCTATGATGGGGTGGAGTACTTCAACACTTGCCGGGTCTTTGATGCCGTGAAGAAGCGTTGGGGCGAGATTGCACCGATGCACTGTCGCCGCTGCTATGTGAGTGTGGCCGAACTGAATGGCATGATCTATGCCATAGGCGGATACGATGGTCATAATCGGTTGAATACGGTGGAGCGATATAATCCCAAGTCGAATCAATGGAGCATCATACCACCCATGAATATGCAACGATCGGATGCCAGTGCCTGTACGCTAAATGGACGTATCTATGCTACGGGCGGATTTAATGGGCAGGAGTGTTTGGATAGTGCCGAGTACTATGATCCGGCCACCAATGTTTGGACACGCATAGCCAATATGAATCATCGACGCTCGGGTGTAAGTTGTGTGGCCTTTCGAGGTCAACTGTATGTGATTGGTGGCTTCAATGGCACCGCACGTCTGTCCACGGGCGAGAGATTTGATCCGGATTCCCAGACTTGGCATTTCATACGGGAAATGAATCATTCTCGCAGTAATTTCGGTTTGGAGATTATTGATGATATGATATTTGCCATTGGTGGCTTCAATGGCGTCTCCACCATCTCACATACCGAATGCTATGTGGCCGAAACGGATGAATGGATGGAGGCCACGGATATGAACATAGTGCGTTCTGCTCTATCCGCCAATAATGTAGCCGGATTGCCAAATAAACGGGATTACATACATAAGGAAAGGGATCGCCTAATGGAGGAGCGTCGTCAGCGTTTAATGGCCACGGCCATGGCTAGAGAGGATATAGGCAATGGTAATCCAGCACATTCGCTAGTCGAAACCAATGATGCGGCCATGGATGATTATGAGAGTCCCAATGAAGATGAAGAGGTGGGTGCTGAGGAGCAGGCCATACTGCCCTTGCCCTTGGCCCTGCCCAATCTACCTACAGCTATGCCAGTGCCCGCAGCGGCAGGCGGAGCTAATCAGCTGAATCGCCAGCCCGAGGAACGCGGTCCGGATAATAATCGGCGGTTTCGCGTTCAGCTACGTAATCAGCGCTATGGTTCGCATCATGAGATACGTCGTCGTGCCTAGATGTATGCGTCGTCGTCGCAATTCCCACCGGCCTTGACCCAAAAAAAACCAACCAGAGTGAGCAAACTTATCCACATTAGAGGAAGCGTAAGCGTGGGCCCCGGTATTACAAAAACAACTTGCAGCGAAGCCCACGTCCAATTTGGAACCGTTTTTCGATAGCTTTACACATACACATCCCGCCCATACAAGAATACACTAACATCATATTTCGTTCCATATCTTTCGGCCCTGATCCGTATATCCCTTCTTATACCAAAATATGGGCAAACACTGGCAACACCTTGTTGCGTGTTGAGGCAAAAGTGTTGCCAAGTTTGCTTCTAATGCTTTTTCCAAATTTTTAGCCAGTTTCAAAATTGAAAAAAAAAAAATAATAGTTGCAAATTATATCAAAATTCTTGGCATTTTACAGAAAAGAAAAGGAATCTCCCATAATAAAATAAAACGAATAACGCTGCATTCTAATCGTAGTAAATTTTATGACATTTTCATGAGAATTTCCATTAATAACGCACATTGAATATGCGCCAGCATTAACATAGTTATTTTTAGGCGAATAAGAGTAAGCCACAGCGCAGACGCTGCGACCAGAACTGGGAATCGAATCACATATAAACGGTTGGTGCATGTCTTCAAGTCACTCAGAACGCCACCATCAACAACGAGAGAGAGACGTGCGGTCCAGTGATATATATATTTAGTTAATTATTTCCACAAAAGTCCGTTATGGGTGCCTGTACAGTAGCGTAAGTTAAACGATCCCCACCAAAATGCTTGACAAGCGAGTGGCAATTGTTTTTCTTAGTATTTTAGTACTCCTGTTGGCCATAACTTTACTACGAACAACCGCCACACAATTGGTGGAACTTCAACCTATCAATAGTGGTCCAACAGCGGCTCCTCTGGGCTGTCATCGACGGGTCTACACATATAGGGTAAGTCATACACACAGAGATCTCCAAAATTCAAGCGTTATTTTTTTGAACAACATTTTGAGGGACGTTTTCTTATGTTCCTGTTTTTCAAATCCAGGTGCTTTTTGGATAAAAATTTAGTTGCCTACTTTTAGGCCGCAATTAAATGTCTATGTTTCTGTCTACTACGACCCAGATGCGATTTTAAACGTGGCCTAAAAATAGGCAACATCAATTTTCTCAAAAAGCACATAGTTTTAAAAAACATGAAGATGAGAAACCGGCCCTAAGTTTGCTAAAGGTCGCATAACCTAGTCATAAGTGCTTATTTCGTTTTTGGTGTAATTTTTAATTCAAAATTCTCCATGCACTGTGGTCGAAATGCCAATTGCAATTGTAACCTTAACCAGAAACCGAAAATAACGTTTTTTTTTTTAAATTCTTGATTAGATATGAAGCAATCATTTTAAAACTGTTCCGCCGAGTGGGAATCTATATTTTTTTTTAGTTCAGCTTCTCAGATAGGCTATGATTTCTTATTTTAAATATTTATTAAAAATTAAAATATCGAAAATAAATTCTTATTGGCATTAATATTCTTGACTTTCAAACAAAAAAATACTCGGAACCATAACGAATATAATTTATTTTGTATATATTGCTTGATAATACTTATTTCTTGATTTTTACATTTGCTCTTGAAATAACGATTCATTTTTAATATAATTTAAAAAATCATTAAAAAAAAACGATTATTTTTCAGCATAAAAATAAAACTCAAGAAAAACCGATTATTTATGGATCAAACAAATTTAAAATCATAAATAAGTTATTTAAGAATTTTTAAATATAACACATGAAATAACAATTATTTTTTGAGCATTTAAATCAAAATCACAAATAAGAGTTATTTAACGATATTAAATCGATTAATTTTTGAGTAAAAAAATGAAGATTTTGTTTGAGAGTTATTTAAAGACTTTTAAATAAAATGAAAAAAATAACGACTATTTTTTGATTAAAAAATAAAAATCTAAAATAAAAGTAATAAAATAATTTTTATTTTTTTACTCAAAGAATAATAGTTATTTCACGTGTTATATTTAAAAATCCTTAAATAACTTTTATTTCAGATTTTTATTTTTTGATCCATAAATTATCGGAATTTCTTGAGTTTTATTTTAAAATCCATAAATAACTCTTATTTGAGATTTTTATTTATATGCTCAAAAAATAATGGTTTTTTCTTAAGTTTTTAAATAATGTTAAAAATTAATCGTTATTTCGAGAGTCTAAGTCTAAGATTTGTAAATAATGGTGCAAATGGACAGATAAGGCATCTGGGATTGGAATGGTGTATTTCTCATTCTCATAGAGCGATTATAAGTGAATAATTTTTTTTATGAAAAATAAAAAATTATCTTTGCTTACGGTCCCTGAAAAAACCTCTGTTATGGTTTGGAAACGAAAAGAAATCGAGAAATATGTTCGAATATTAAACATACAAATTTGAAATAAAACATCAACGATTTTTAAATGAAACTCGACAGTTATGTAACTGTTCTCGTTAACAACTAAACCCTTAATTTTGTACTCTGTACCAAAGGAACAAAGAGTATATTGAGATTTCAAATTATATTAAGTTTTTTAGATTTTAAATACAAATGATTCTGAAGACTTAGACGGGATTTACATGATGAAGCAAACTTCATGATGTTTTCTAAGTAGGCGAGATATTTATATGTATTTCCTTACTATTCGTTTTAAAGGTCTGAAAGATTTGCTCTAAATTCGACGCCTACAAAGAAAACTTTATGAAGTTTGCTTCATGGTGTAAATCCCGACTAACAGTACCAGTAGTCGAAAATTAAAGAAGACTGATAACACTGAACAACAAATTCTAACGTTTTTTCGACCTCCACGAATGATTTTAATTTCTCCATAATATTTCGGACCGAAATTTTCGGTTGAATTCGAATCTTGCGTCAGTTTTCTCTCATCACACTCAATTTCCAAGATATAGGGGTGTGTTCCACATTGCGACGGCGATTCCCGTATAAACGTTCCCATTTTGAATTTAAGCCGTACAACTTTTCATATGACAAATCTTTCTTCGGTCACTAGATTTGGTCAAAATTGTTGGTCGTTTTTAAACAGACTGCTCAAAACCTAGTGTTTTCAAATCGTAAAATAATTACAAATATCTTTCGATCTAATCTAGTTACCGCAACAATTTTTATATGAAATCTACTCGTTTATAACGAAATCGTCGTCGATATGTGGAACACACTCCATAGTTAAATATGTAAAAATGGCTTTTTGGGCGATATTTTGAATTGTGGTCTATATATTTGGTCAATATACACGCAGCATTTCATCTGTTTATTTGTAAAAGCGATACCCCATACATCAACGTTTTGTACAAAAAATATTTCTGGTTTTTGAACATTGCCCAGTACCGAAAAAAATACACGTAAGCCCTTTAAGTGATATTCTTCAGAAAATATTAAGATTCTAATCGGAAGTAAAAAATATTTGTAATGCCAAATCCTTTGTCCTCCCAAAAATCTAAGGCATTCTTAAAATTTCAGCATTTTCCCAGAAATCATATCAAAAGATTCTCCAAAAACATTTCACATACAATGTTGAATACAATAGCAATTCTTTAATTTGATTAATATGATTTCAACCAAGAAAGGTAAAACGAGATGGCAAAGCGAATTTATTACACTTGGAAAACCTCGCACCAATTAATTTTTTCGATAGACTATTCTTCAGGGACCGTAACTGTTATAATTTTTGGATAAAAATTTTGAAATAACAATTATTTTCTAATTTTAAATAATAATTTAAAAATAATCGTTATTCTATGATTATTAAATAAAAATGTTGTTTTAACAGTTAAATGGTAATTTTTATATAAAAATTTTTGAATAACAGTTGAAACTAATTTTTTATTATAAAAATTTAAATTAATTTTTATTTTGTAATTTTTATAATAAAAATTACTTTTTTAATTGTTATGAAAAATGTTTATAAAAATTACTAATCTAGTAGGTTTAAGTAAATCTAGTTTTTCTCTATCAAAGACATTCTATGATTCACAAACGCCTACTAGATTAGTAATTTTTATAAAAAATTGTATAATAAAAATTTTTCATAACAATTCAAAAGTAATTTTTATAATAAAAATTAGTTTTAACTGTTATTCAAAAATTTTTATATAAAAATTACCATTTAACTGTTAAAACAAAATTTTTATTTAAAAATTGTAATATAACAATTTCAAAATTTTTTTTGTGATAAAAATTGCAAAAAAAATGTATCCCATTTAACGACTCGCCATTCAAAATTATGAAGATTCATGTATTCCATTTTATCAGGGGATCCATATTTCGTAGTAATTTTTTTCACTTCCATAACTGTTCTTTTCGGTCCCTGCTATTCTTAGATGTGTCTTGAAATTTGGGGTGTTTGTTAGTTATTTGGTTCATGACCTGTTCCCAACCCAATTAAATCGATTTTTTCTTAGAAATCTCTTGTAGTCACAGTAGTCACCAATTTCTGGATTTATCTGGCCTATACGATAGAGCACTAATCATTGCTTCTGTAAAAAATTAAACCCCCTTTCTATTTTATCCAATTCAGCATACAGCATCTAATTATGTGAATTTGATCGCATTTTATTTTTAAAAAATTTTGTAAAAATTGCCATAAATCGAGAAATGTCTGACTTCCATTCCTTAGATAAATTTCGGTAAGTCTTCCAGAGTGTGGGTAATAAATTAGAATAACGAATTTTCTTTATTTTGTGTGTTTCAATGATTTTCATATTTCTTGGAACAAGAGCAGTTTTATTAGTTAGTGTCTATTTTAATAAAATAGTTTTTTTTTTCCCCCTACCTAGTCTTTTTTTTAGGAGTTAGTCCAATTTATGGACTTATGACATCGTAGTAAAGTGCACGTAGTAACGTGCATCCGAGTATTTTTACGAAGGAAGAGCAAATTTTCTTCGCTTGAAATCCAATGACCAATCTCTCCAAAAGCTCTAAATAATATTCGCCAGCAATATTTTAATATGTTCCAGGCAATCGATGTAACACCGCGTCCAACGTAAAAAATACCAACCTTGTTTGCAAGACAGATACAGATTGACCCACATTGAAAAAGGTCACAGCATTAACTGTTCTTTGCTCTGGTGTATTGTGATGGATCCATATATTGCCTTCTCTTCTTCCATTTCTTCATCCCGTATGGGACATACAGCGTCAACCACAACTCTTTTTCAGGGAACTCTGTTGTTAGCAGTCTCTTTGAGTTCTTCCCAGCTTGCATTTGCAGTTACTAAGCGGGAATTAAAAAATTATCCGACTTATATAACTTTCCACGTAGTTTTTATTTTAGTTTTTCTAAATTATTCGTGATTTGTATATATTTTATTCCGACTTTATTTTAAACTCATTTCAGGTTACCCAATCCGATTTACAGGGCCGTGAATGCTGGGATTATGTCAGCGTGTGGTCTTGTTGGGGACGCTGTGATTCTAGTGAAATTTCAGATTGGAAATTCCCCTACAAGCGTTCATTTCATCCAGTGTGTGTGCATGCTCAGCGTCAGGAAGCGGTGGCAGTTTTAAAGAATTGTCATCCCGATTCGGATGAGAGCATCAGCAAATACCATTATATGGAGGCGGTTAATTGTCATTGTCACACATGTTCCACGGAGGATACCAGCTGTGAAGCGCCAGCGAATAATGTGCTGGATGAGAGCAGTAAGGCTGTTAAAGTGCTGGCCCTAACGGGTGCCGACTCTATGGACTTGGACTATTAAGTGACTGAATGTGTGGCACAGTGTAGTATTATTTTTCTTATATGTTTCGGTTAAACAATAAAGCTTATATTTTACGGCAAGTTGCATTCCAAAGCAAATACAACTTTCGATTTTGTTTTACATAATTGTGGAAGTTCTACACTTGGTCTAGAAATTTGGTAATTTTTTTTAGTTAGACTGAACATAAAACGATTGGAGGCGTCCAGATAAACCTAAGTTATATGTATATATATATATATTTTTTATAATATAAAACAAATCTTCATATTTAGATGGTTAAGCGTGTCGAAACGAATTACACAATGAATCGTGTAGCTCTCTTTTTTTTTCTCTCAGATTCTGTTCGATCTTTCATAGAGCTTAGCCAAGACGTTCAATCTACAGGAATTTTGGACTTGAGTTTGTGCTGTTCTCCTGCGCCAGCAGGTATAAGCAATAGAGCGACGAGATGCCCAGGCCTATTGCGCCACCGAGCGCACATCTTCGCAGGCCAGCTGAAAGTAGATAATAGAATTTTGAATAATTAGATATGGTTGATCAAAGTGCAAGTTGGAGAAATCTGTTATACGATAAAAAATGTGCAAAATATTCACGTTAAAATATTATTGGAAAGGAAATTAGTCGCTTAATGCAAATTGAAAGCATCTTATAATAAAATAGTAACACAATGTACCCGAACCCAAATTTTCAATTTAATCTTGTCCATCGCAAAGCCGGACGTCCTATTCACAAATTGATCTTATATCGCATTGTTTATAAATTAAATATTTTGTTTTAACAATTCCACTGTCAAAAAAATTGTTAAGTATTGGATCGGAGCATATTTGATTAAATATTTGCAAATTTAATCAAAATTCAGCATATTTTGATATAGGTAGGATATAGTTAACCAATTTTGATCAAATTTTGCAGAATTGCATATTGAATTTATTATTGCTGACTTTAAGAACACAATCTTTGAAAACAAACAAGTTTTGCATACTAAGATATATTTTTCGACCGATCGTTAATATGACAACTGTTTGAAAGTATCTCATATTACAAATTCATGAGTTTAAGACCGTTACCATGGAAAACCAACATGTTATTCCCCACTAATATCCATTTTTTAACCGATCAGTCCTTTGGCAGATATAGGATATTGTCATTCGATTTTGAGAAATTTGTTAGGACTGTTTGACAGCATACAATCTTCATAATTCCTGAGTTAAAGTACGCCATCATTAAAATCAAACAAGTTTTTATCACTTAGCCGCTTTTTCCGACCGATCGTTCCTATGGCAGCTAAAACATATAGTCATCCGACCCAGTCGGTTCCGAAATATTAGCAATAAAAAGAACACTGCGCAAAATTTCAGATCGATAGCTTAAAAGAAAAACAGACAGACGGACAAAGCTCACTCGACTCGGGCCTTCGTCCTGATCAGGAATATATATGGGTGATTCCACGAAAAATTTCTCGCTCTTTTTGGGTTGAAATAATTTTTTTTTAAATCTTATTTGAAAAGTAGAGGGTACGTATTATCGGGGTTTTCCCCGAAAATGAC
This sequence comes from Lordiphosa mommai, assembly GCA_018904225.1. Taxonomy (NCBI): domain Eukaryota; kingdom Metazoa; phylum Arthropoda; class Insecta; order Diptera; family Drosophilidae; genus Lordiphosa; species Lordiphosa mommai. Next base: position 265,391 of record JAEIFT010000125.1, on the reverse strand, counting down.
TAATTCATGGTCAAACAATTTTTTTGAAAATGAAAGATTTATACAAATTTTATTATTTATAATTGCTTTATTCGGAAAACCATTAATAGGAAAAATTTGAAAAAATGTGTAAAATTGCATCAGATCCCAATCTTCTAATTTTCTTTGCTTACCAGATTCCGAAAAACTTGTAAACAAAAATTAATTGCCGCGAAAAAGGTATCTTTATTTTCCTAAATATTTTTTCTCAAAATTTCGTCTTGTATCTAGGAATTAACTATATAATGCTGTAAATGGGCAACTCAATAGTTTCGGAGTTATGAATATTTTTCTTATTTATTTAAATTATATACCTTTATGGGGTCGGAAATTAATATTTTCATGCGTTGCAAATTTCTGGACAAAATTAATATCCACTTTTCAAGTGTATAAAAGACTTGTAGATCTAAAAATAAGTATATATAAAGTGAATGTTTTAATGAATTTCAGAGGCCCTACGCAGATACAGAAAATGAGTTTTCAAACTAAGCATGCGAACTAATAAATTCTCAAAGGTCAGAACATTATGAAACATGTTCTTAGAGCACGAAATTAAAAAAAATGGATTCAAAAGCAAAACGCAAATCATTCGAAGAACTGATGTTATCCATTTTATGGGATTTTATCAACAATTTGCAACGCTGCCGTCACTTCAATCTCCTTTAGAGATACACAAAATGTCCTCATGATAACAACCATTGCCGTTGACCTTATCATTTCCCATAGTGACTTTTTTCAATTGCATAAACATTTATTTCACAAATTCTTGGTTTTTGTAAACAAACCACAGCTGACATAGACAGAGTGATCGTTTCAGATTCAGTGACTGTTGACTGACTTTTTTGCTGATGCCGGTCACTTTACATTTTAAAAGTCACTCTGCAAGAGAATTCTCGCTGCGAGAATGTTTTTGGTGTCTGAGTACCTAGCTTAAGCTTCTAAAACGCTAAACCGGTCATCAAAAAATTTTCACAGTGTATTCATGTCAATAAGAAAAAAACGATAGTTCCCCGGCCAACTTTATTTCATATTTTTTTAAAGGATAATTTCAAAATTTTTTTCCCAGAACACAACAAAAAAATTTTTTTTTTCCCAAAAGGGGGTAAATCCCCTATAACCCATTTATTGGAAAATATATGGGTAATAAAAAATTTATTATAACTATAATTATATACTTTTAAAATTGTGGATATATAAGTTTTTTAATTTGGGGGGGAGGGAATTTTTCTATCGTGAATCTGATAGTAATTGAAATTTGGTGGGTAGGTTGGTAATATGGATGATATTTATTTCTACAGGATTCAAACCAGTTCTGATCCAAATTGAACCGGTTCAAAAGTGATATAGAGCCGTTACTTAGAAATTATTTAAGCTATGAGTTTAAAATGTGGTGTTTAGGTTAGTAATATGGGGGTTTGATATTTTTTCATTTAAAAACTAGTTAAGCTCTAAACTTGAAATGTGAACCGGTTCAAATGTGAAAGGCTCTCTCATAACATTATTTGTTATTAATATAATTTTGTTAAAGAAAATATTAACCCAATTTTGAGGAGCCGACCAAGACCGGGTATAAGAAAGAAGTGATAGCAAATAAATTTTTTAACTATTCTGAGCGATCTAAATCGGCAAAACCGCGTGATTCTTTGCTGGAAAGTTTATTAAGAGGTGCAGTGCTAATTTTATTATTTTCAAAAAGGGATTTTGTTCCTCATATGTGTAATCATCAGGTAAAAGTACGACAAAGATGAGCTCTTATCGTCTAGGAGCCAACTGACACAGTACAAAAGGAAATCAAAAGAACCAAGAAGGAAGGAAAGGGCCAATCCAAATTTTAAAACGTTGTTCAAGTCCACATCGTAAAGTTTATAGAAAAAACTTGTTTGTTTTTGGTCGTGTGTAAGGAAAATACGGGCCGTGTGGAAAGAATTCTCTTATTTCGGGGTGCAGTATATATTGGACAATTTCATTATGGGTGCAACTAATTACAAAAATGTACTCTGTCTAACTCTGATTATGCTTAAATCCCCAAATTTCTGCCCCAACTTTGTCTAAAGATATATACCAGCACTATGTGTTGTGTAACTAAGAAAATGTTTACATACAGCCAGCTCCCTTTTCACCGCAAACTTTTGCGATTAAGAGACAAATTTGCTCCTTAAACCGAAACAAGTTTGCGAAGTGAAAGGGAGGGTTGATAAACTAAAAAGAAAAATTTGCATCATGTTTACAAAGATCAATTGACTTTACAACTAAAGCCCGCTGACAACGAAAACTGAAGACATTTTGATCCATTGATACTGGAACAACTGATGACAAAATATTTCTTTTGAATTCGAAAATTTAAAGTCTGGGAAATCCAAAAAAATGCCATCTTCATAAAAATGATTCGTACAATTTTTAAAAATTATCATGGGAGAATATGGTGCTTAAAAGAGTCGTTTTCTGGAAATTAGATAAATTTCATTAAGATTTTTAGAAGTCTTAGGTTTATGCCAACTAGCACACAACACCAGGGCATTGAAAATGGAAATTTAGCAATGTTTTGACGAAATATAACCACATTTAAGCCAAAAGATATTGAAAAATTTGACAAAAAATTTTTGAGTGTCTTCTGAAGACCCCTTAAGAATTTGGTAAATTCCTTATTTGATTTCCTATAAATCCATTCCCTTCACTTATTAAATCAAACGTTGTACCCATACCTGTTGATTTGTATAGCAGTCCTGTGGCAGAGCCTGCAATCACTGTGTTCACATGGTCGTCCTCGCCACGAACGAATTGCAACAACACTCCACAAGCCGAATAAAGCACCGCTAGTGTGCCCAGTGTATTTGCCGTACCCGAACCCTGCTTCATTATGTGATTTATTAATCTGTGAAGAAAAAAATATGCATTAACCCAAGCACACACAAAATATCTAAATGTATAACTTACTGGGTGCGCCGCAGCTTCCCCGTCTGATTGAGCGCCTTGGTGACTTTGAAACCATTGTAGACGCCCGCCAGACCACCAACGCCGCCACCAATCATTACCGATGTGCCAATCTGTGAGAAGGCCAGCTCAAATCGTCCACGCTGCTTGTTGGCTCCCTCTGGGAAGATGAATTCAGGCTGTGCCTGTCGCAGGAAACGGGAATCATAGTTGAGATATGGCGAGACTGGCGCACTACTAAATGTGCTTGTAGCCGGTGTGTAGTTTGTTGTTGCCGATTCATCGCCTGCAGAATAAATAAATATGGAAACGGAAAGCTCATGTAACAAGCGAATCACATTGCGTAACGTGCACACACTCTCTTACCGGCTGGTGCGGGCGCCAATGAGAATGGTTTTCTCAGGTAGTCGTCACTCATTTTTTTTTAGAATTTGTTCGCGTGGTTGGGCCAAGGACTAAAATACTAATTTTATATTTACAATCAGCTGCCAAATGGGAAATGAAGTTCACAACACACACTCAATTGAGAAGCCAATATTTCCCCGTGCTCTGCTTGTGTTTTCTAACTTTTTTTTTGATACATATATATGTGAGCATGACATATGGCAACCAGCACGCGTGATGGTAATCGGGTGGTTGGAAGTTATCGATATACCAGCGCGCTTATCGATAAGGTTAATCAAATTTGAATACTGCCAAAATATTTATTTTATTTAAATTATAAAAATAATTTATAATACTTTATACAAACTATATTAAAATTTATTATTATGAGGAAGGAAGAGAAATCAAGAATCGATTGAATTAAAATTAATTTAATAGCTTTGTTTCACTGCTTCATAATATATGCACATCCGAGTAGATGTTTGGCTAATATTTTGCACGTGGTTTGGTTTGATTAAAACTTTTTAAGATTTTGATTTAAGACTTTAACAGCATTAATGAATACCCCCAATTTATTGAAGTTAAAAAATTTACTTAAGTACGGAAGTATAGTAAAAATAATCTTCATATAAAATGTCTAAATATGTTTACAATATATATTAATTGTTTTAGGTTTTTAAAAACGTGCCAAAAGTTTTTGTTTAATTATTTTCAAGTACCCGTCATACATCGATACTTGGCACAGCTGCCACCCCTAACCAAAGTATCGATAGATAGTTTTGTTCGTTGGCAACCCTATTAGAAATCGAATCATTTGGTTTAAAGCAGTCAAAGGAAACAGATTGTTTTTGTTTACCTCCCACATAATTCCAATTATGAGGCTTTAATTAAAATAAAATTAATCATAATTTAAAGTGTCTGTGTGCGTTAGCGTTTATTTTATATATGTACATATATGTGTGTGTGTGTCAGTGAAGTGAGAACCGCAAACAAGGACAACAACAAAAAGCTTCAAACAAAGCATTTTCTTGTGGGAGTGTAAAAGAGTGGAGTGGGAGCAAAGGTAGCCGGCGTTTGTCTACTTTGTGTACTCTCTCGCAGCGCATCATCATCAGCCAAATCAAATGTCGTCAGCCACCGAAGCGAAATTGTCCCGTCTGCTGGTTTTGGCACAAAAGTTTAATAATTTCTATTTGACAGGTAAATGAAATAACTGTGTTTTTGGTGGCCCTGAAAATAGGGTTTGGCCCGCAAATGTATGTGTGCAAATGTGTATGTGTGTGCGTGTTGTATGTAATGTTGTTGGGGCTGGTGGGCGGCTGGGCGCCAATGCCAACTGCAACTGCAAAGAAAGAGAGAGAGGAGAAAGAGAGAGAGAAGTTCGTTGCTGCTGCTTATCGATTAGTTTGTTGTTGTTGTTGCTGCTGATGATGGTGCTCCTGGTTTGTGTCATTGCCATTTCGTTTCGCAGCCTCCAAAAAAAAAATAGAAAAATAGAAAAAAACAAGAGAGATCTCCATGGCGCCAACTGTTGACATTTTGAAAAGTAACCACGTTCGTATATAAATATACATATACAAATATCTATATCTTATCAATGCTGCATAAACTGACGTGTAACTCAAGTACACCTGTTGCTGGATAAGCTAATTCCAGTTGCATTTTAAAGAATTGTATTACAATCATTGTTTAACAGCTTTTTTACTTAAAAACAAAATACTTTTTGCAGCTGTTGTTCTTAATATCAATTTACAATTAAACAAAACAAAAGCACAAAACTAAATAAAGACGTTTGAATACCCTTAAATCCTGCTGTTAGATTAACAAAAAAAACGTAAAATTTGGTCCATACTGAAATTTTCAGAATTTAATTTTATTCTTTGAATATTATTATGCTTTAATACTTCCGAAATATTATTGATTAATATTTCACTCAACACAGCTTATGAAAAATCGAGTTGTGGTATTCCCCTTTTTTGCATTTACAAAGAAAACAAATCGATAAGTGGAACAAATGGGTTAAGACAAGATATATATATGTTTTAAGATAATATAAATATTAATATACTCTGGGACTTGTATCTCAAAAGACCACTTTCCCGAGTGTTTAAAGTCAAAATTTCGTAAAATCAAAAAAAATGATTTACTTTAGTTCTAGTTGTCCGAAATGATTTCGGATGAAATCACAAATCTTAATTTTTTTATAAGACTCCTCATAGGACGTAGACCACATTCCAGGGCCTTTTTTGGATGTACTTCCAAAAGGCTCACACCTCCAATCTTTTTTAAACTTTCAGTATTTATGTATTTTGGAAATTTTGGAGTTTTTTTGTATATTTGGTTGATTTTTTCGAAAAAGTAATTGATTTTGTATCTCTAAATACAAGGTAGCGCAACCGGAAATGCTGTTTTGCAGGCGAGATAAATTATTAGGGCTGCAATTACTCAAAAACTAGGGCCACAAAGTAATTGTATACATTTATTAGACGCTTCTCGCAGTAAAGGAAAATTAAAAGCGAGGATGATTAGTCAATATATCGAGTTGAATCTTTGAATTATTAAACCAAGGCCGACTACAATCAAAGGAGCTGGGAATTGCTTCACTTTGTTTATTAAATGAATTCGGTGGTCATTTACAAAACAAGTAAGAAAGTCGGCCAAGCCCGTCAGTAATATGCTTTGTACCTATCAAAGTTTGGAAATAATTGAAAACGTTCTAAGTGAAAGTGCTGCCCATCACGGTTGCGGCCAGTTCTGCCCAGCGTATTTATTTGTTTTGATTATTAATCGTGTATTGATCATCTGTTTGGAAAACTGAGTATGAGAATCGATAAGTAATGATGATTAAAATATATACCTAAAATTTTCGAACAATCTATCTGGAAAATAGTGGGAGATGCAAGGATCTTTTTAAATTCGGGGGTTCATATGATCAGGAACCGAACCCCTGAGAACCGTTTCCGTTCGGGTTTTTTGAATTGCCAGAACCGAACCTTCTACAATTTTGACCCCTCGAAACGCCACGAACTTATTCCCACACGCAAGAAGTAATAAACCGTTATAAATTCCAGTGCATAACTATGGCCGCACCCAATTTCAGTGTACTCAGAGAGGGGAGAGCAACAATTGGTGAAAGCAGATAAAAAGGAAATCAAAATTAAGATAAGCAAGAATCAAAACAAAGGTAAATGTCTAGTATAGCGGCCTACTCTCCGAAAATTCAAAAAAAAATTTCCTCGATGGACCGCGAATTATGAAGAATTTTCATGCAGAAAAAACGCGGGGGTCATCCATGGTTTCTTTTTAAACGAATTTTGAAAATTTGATTTTTTACCTAATAAAACATATTGTGTTTTGAGCAATGTGTCAAATTTAATTCAAATTTAATTGGATTTTTATTGTTCATTCAATAATTCTTATCAAAATGGAGTGCACGAATTGCAATTTTACGGTGTCGAAATTTTTGTCTTTGACGAATATAGAGGTTATTGAGTATTTAAAGCGTCACAAATGTTTACTACAAGAAAAAAAATGTGGAAATTGTTCTGCTGACTGTAAGATAGCAGTAAAAGATGACGGCAAACTATTCTTTCGGTGCCGTAAACAGTTGACTGCTACAACCATGGGCAATAAAAAAAAAAGTCAAGAAACAGTGCAATTTCAATGAAAGTATCCGCAAAAATACCTTTTTTTCTACACCAAACGGTGAACCATTCTCAAAATTTTGTGGATTCCTCTACACAAGCACACACACAAAACATAGAAAGGCTGTGGCGGGACGTGATGGCCGAGTTGCCTCATTTTGGCCGAAAAAATGCACTATCCAGGATATTTGGCCAAGTTTATGTTTTATAAACGATTCCCAAGTCACAAGGATAGGATCCATATCATCTTCCTGGCTATTGGTCAGTTATATAATCCCGAAAAAGAAAACATCGTTAATGATATTCATTTTGCTGAGGTGAGTAATGTAAAATGTACGCCGCAGGCGAAAATTTTTTTTCAAAAAATCGCGCGATTTTTTGAAAAAATTTTTACTTTATTTAAATACTCAATAACCTCTATATTCGTCAAAGACAAAAATTTCGACACCGTAAAATTGCAATTCGTGCACTCCATTTTGATTAGAATTATTGAATGAACAATAAAAATCCAATTAAATTTGAATTAAATTTGACACATTGCTCAAAACACAATATGTTTTATTAGGTAAAAAATCAATTTTCAAAATTCGTTTAAAAAGAAACCATGGATGACCCCCGCGTTTTTTCTGCATGAAAATTCTTCATAATTCGCGATCTATCGAAGGGAATTTTTTTGGAATTTTCTGAGAGTAGGCCGCTATACTAGACAATTACCAAAACAAAATATAACGTTAAGATTTCATTTTCGTTTTATGCTTGGTGCACAACTATAGCCGCATATTTTAATTTCTCCTTTTGTGTTTGGTTAGCGATGCTTTTGGTTGTACCAATATTTTTAATAAATATAATGACATTTTTTTGTGGAATTAAATAATATGACAAGTGGAACTTTGCTTTCCGTACCCACAAACTCCTGGACAGTAGGGACACACGCTACTCACTGAGCCACACAAGGCCACAGTAGTCAATAACTAACTAAAAATGCAAAATGACTGATCAGATCAACATATGTGCATTTCGTTTCTGACGTGACGTGACATTCGTACGATAAAATATTTAAAAAAAAATTAAAGAGACAAAGTTTTAAAAATTTTTTTTTATATTTAGGTAGTAATTCAATATAACTTTATTTAGAAAAAAAAATTACAAGAATCGACCCAGAGGATTCAAAAAACGGAAGTGGTTTTTGAATCGGATTACAAAATTGCAAAACTCTACGAATTGAGAAACTCTTTTTGTATCAAAACTTTTTTCAGTAGTTTTTAGAATAATATAAGTTTATTTTCCAATTTACCAAATATAAAAATCATTTCTCGTTATTTTTTTATTAGCTTTTTATATCTGACGTGACGTTACTGACGTTACGGTACTTAAATTTTATTTGGTCATTTTTAAGTGAAGATAATTTTTCTAAAATTATTCAACGCAACGAAAAGATCAACTTTAATTGTAGCTTAAGTTTTGGGGAAGAGAAAATGCACTGAAAAACTGGCCAAAACGTAAATTTGTGCTTTCTAGCCCGATATAACGCTATTTGTACTAAGGAAATCTATAAACTCTTTAATTAAAAATATTTTGCATATTTACTTTTTCTAAATCAAGCAAGAAACAACTTTTAATAAACTTTTCATTTTTCGGTCTTGGTAGACTTTTCCGCGGAAATGCCCATATGTACGTTAGAAATATGTCTAACAAATACATACTTTTGCCTAAAATTAGTATAACCTTTTACACCATGAGTAACAGATATAAACGAGAAGGCAAAGCTAACTTCGACTGTGAAAAACTTTACTCGAACTGATTTAACCGGTAAAATATATATAGGATATAGATATCAGATATTTAAAATTTTCAAATCATTGATAATAAAAATTTGATACCATAAAAAAAAACTTTTCTTAGTAAAACACATTTTCCGACCGATCGTTCCTATGGCAGCTATATGCTATAGTCATCCGATTTTGATAATTTTTTTCGAAATTATGTGAAAGCATATAAAGCTAATATATACCAAGATTGGGGACGCTACGATAAAAAAACAAAAAAGTTTTTCTCACTAGAAGTAGTTTTTTGACCGTCCGTTTATATGGCTGCTATATGCTATAGTCATCCGATTTTGATAAATTTTTTCAGAATTATGTGGAAACATATAAAACAAATATATACTACGATTGGAGACGCTACGATGGAAATCAAAAAAGCTTTTCTCACAAAGACTTATTTTTCGACAAATCGTTCCTATGGCAGCTATATGCTATAGTGATCCGATTTTTATAAATTTTTCCTGTATTATGTGGAAGCATATAAAACTAACATATACCTAGATTAGTGACGCTACGATAGAAAACAAAAAAGTTTTTCTCACTAGAACTAGTTCTTAGACCGATCGTTCCTATGGCAGCTATATGATATAGTCGTCCGATCTGGCCGGTTCCGACATATTAGTTGCGTGCAGTAAAAAGAAGACTCTGTGCAAAATTTCAGTTCGATAGCTTTAAAACTGAGGGACTAGTTCGCGTAGAAACAGACAGACAGACAGACAGACGGACAGACAGACAGACGGACAGACGGACGGACGGACAGGCGGAAATGAACTCAGCTCGTCGTCCTGATCAAGAATATATATAGTTTATGGGGTCGGAAATGAATATTTCTATGCGTTACAAACTTCTGGGCAAAATTAATATACACTTTTCAAGTGTATAAAAAGAAAGTATTCTTTATTATCTGATAACATTCGTCTCTTAGAAACCTCTCAAACATCTCTCTTTAGTTCATAAACAAATTCTTGTTTTGAACACAACATTCGTCAAAGTTAATGTAATCCTTTTTAACTAGAGTATAACAAACAATTAATAAATCTCTTATGCAATTAAAAATTTAAGCAACATAAACGCATTTGATTTAATATTAACAAATGTTTTGTTCATAATTAAACACTTCTGTCTCTGCCACAAACTGTTGACATTGTCAATTCTTGTTTCTTCTTAATTAGTTTTTGTTTTTGATTTTTTTTTTTTTATATATTTTGCTGTTGCAACTAGATTTTTATCGCGTCACCTTGAAGAGCTGGCAAAGCTTTTGACATTATAAACAACAAACAAGCAGCAGCTGATACATCTCCGCGAGTGCACACACTTAAAGGCAAATTCTCTGTTATAGAAAATCAGATATAATGATATATATCTATAGCTAGATATTTTGTGCTTTGATAGGCAAATTCTCAAGGAGCTTTATGTGCCAAGTGCAAATATATTTTTCATCATTTAATTGAGGAAGACACATTAACCATTTCATTTCCTCTCACACTTCATAAGCTTTTGGGTGGCAGCCTGATAAGAGCGGCCTTTGTGCTTTTTATACCCTTGCCGAGGGTATAATAATGTTGTTCAGATTTTTGGTAACGCAAAGAATAAAATCATATTCGGATTCATTACGTAATAGCTAGTCACTGTGGGGCAAATATCGACGATAGGAAGCATTAAAATGTCGAGAAAAACTGAAAGCTTGCTTTCACTAACCTGCTATTTCTATTTGAAAGATATCCACGTTATTTATAATATATGTACAATATATATTGTACAATGATTTCTTTGAAAGATAATCCACGTCGAAAGATGTGATAAAATTTTCCAACAAAAATCTTCTCTTAAAACTTCCATTTTAAAGCCAAATTGAGTTTTTCAACTCACTGTAGATAACACAAATAGCGCTTGTACATCAAAACGTTGTGAGACCGTTAATGTCAAAAAATGACAAACTTTATTTTGGTATTACCAGATTTTAACTATTGGCATTAGTGTTACCAGTTTCCGAAATATAAATAGTACCCTACGTATATGCCCCGCAAGGTACCAGGTGGTTCGTTTTAAAAATAACAATTCTCCTAATTTTGAACGGAAGATGCTGCCTTAGGGCCGAACAGCTAAGTAACGTTTGAAAGCTTCAATTCATAGCTACTATCGATAACAAGTTTATCGTTAATCGATTATATTTAAAGAAGCTACAGCAAATATGGAATGGAACTGAGTGAATTTTCGTCTTATTTTGCTATTTTACTTCAAAAAAAAAAATATACGGCCTAAGCTCTATGGAAAATAGCTTTTCAACAGTAACGTCGAGCAAAACTAATTTGGAGCATGAGAGATAAGCCGGCTCACCCCACTTTAAAAACCGATATTCACCAGAGAAATGTAATGCTGTTTGTTTGGTGGAATTGTAAGGGTGTCGTCCACTTTGCACCATTAATTCAGATGTTCAATGTCGTGTATCCATATTGTATACCAAAACTAAATATTGTACAAAAAAACAATATCTTGACATGGCATAATTCTTTGGGTGAATTAGGATGTGATGGCACATCCACCATATATCCCCGACCTTGCATCTTTATATTATCATTTGTTTCGTTCTCTTAAAAATCCTTTAAATGGTAAAACATTCGTTTTAGATAAGGCTGTCAGAAGTTCTGCGATCGTGGAATCCTGCAGCTGCCCAAAAGATGTTTAAAGGTGATCAAACAAAACTGCTAATACATAATTGATTAATGTTCATTCTTCATATAATATAATAAAATAAAATCACCGTTGAGTTTACTAATAAAAAAAAATCTGAAATGACTTTCCTGCGAAATACAGTTCATGTATAGAAATTTGAGCATAAATCCGAAAAATTCAAACACCGATCTGAAATTTACCACTTTTGATAGGCAATTAGATCCCGTCCCGATACCTACCCTAGTCTATCCCGACATATCCCGAATCCAAATTTGAATTAATCCCGACCCGTCCCGATCCCGACGCCAAATTTTAAATAAAATCCCCGTCCCGATCTCGAAGATTTTTTCGGGACTTGCGAGAATCGCGAAAATTCCCGTCCCGCGCCCATCTCTACACAGCAAATAAATAAAGTGGAAAAATTCAGACCACGCCTACCCTAATCGCCCATATAATTTCCGGTAGATAACAGGTGTTTCGCACTAAAAATATTGTTATGTCAAACTAACTTTTATAAAGGTGTATAGGGTGGCTGATCAATGCTGCTACCAAAAAATAGGTAATAGCTTTTGTTCTGTGTGGTTAATACTTTCTTGGTTTTGATTTCACTTAATTTACAAAATATGCCGTGAAGATATTCTTTGCAACGGAATTGCATCCAGCTTATAAAATAATTTATAAACGATAAGGCAAAGCTAACTTTGACTGTACCTAAGATTTAATACACTTGCCAGAGTTCACATCAACTGATTTTGTCGATAGAATATATATGGGATATAGATATTAGACTTTTATAACACGGCTGCAAACTGGTCCGGAACCGATCCCCTTTATAACCGAACCAGGAACCGAAGTAGAAATAATCACGAAAACCTAAACCGAACCCTTTTTCTTTTTAAAAAAATATAACATTCATTAATTAGAAAGTAACTTTAATCGGCTCGAGGTCATGTTTCCAAATCTTTAAACAACAAATGTACCAAGTGTCGGAAGACTCTCAACTACCACCTAATTACGTTTAAATATTCACTTTTTCCAGTCTACAACAAAAGACTGGACGAAATTAACACATCGTCAAACAAGGGAATACAAATCGCAACTGAAATCGTATTTCTGGGAATTATTTTGTTCGTATGAAGATGCAATGGCTCGGTGAATACAGAGAAAAGTTGCACGTCTTTTAAATTTCTTCATTTTTGTTCAACCTATTCACAATTAAAATACTTTTATAATTTTTGCCAGTCAATAATAATAATAAATTATTCTGTCCACCAATTCTTAGAAATTGTGTATGTGTACACGGCCACTCTTTAAGTTAGAGCTCTGTGATTTAGTCACTGTCTCTGTCAATCATCAAATCACAAAGTGATTGGATATTTATAGAAACAGTGTGATTTGATGACTGACAATTACAGTGACTTAATCACAGGGACGCCGATATAACCAATAACAAGCTCATCTATCTATAGGCCACAAAAATCACATCACTTTTAGTAATCGCATTACTGTGAAAGAGTAAGTCACGTACCGAAATGTGAATTTCGGTTAAAGGTTCTATTTCGGTTTTCAGTTTATTTCGGTTTTCGGTTCCGATACGGTACCCAGATTTTTTTTTCGGTATACCGGTACGTACCGGTACCAGTATAATTTTTTTTAATATTCAAAAATTTGAATTATTTCAAGATATCCAAAAAAATAGTGGATATAATAGAACTACAAAACTACTCATGGAAGGCTGGTAAAATACTCAAATATCAGGTATATTAGCTCTAAAAAACACAAAAACAGTTGGTAACATAAAATCTGCCTTAGCTTTACCTGATAATAAATTATTCGAAATATCAAACAAGATATTTTTGTAGAGCGAAATTTGAATAATATTCTGAAACATTATTTCTAAATTTGATATTATAATTTTTCTAGCATTTCTATTTTTAAGCACGGATTTTTCGAACACTTAGAAATCCTTTACATTTTATTATAGGGCTTATATTTAGCAAAGAAAAGAATTAAGACTTTTTTATAGACATTTTTTTTCTATATCTTATAAAGATACAGAGGATTTGATTCTGATTATTCTGTAAGGCGAATTTCTGAAATGTAAGACCTTCTTCTCAGTGTATGTATTGCTATTTTACCAGTTGAATATTTAAACTGGAACCGAAACAGTACCGGTATTAGCAGTGGAGGTGCGCAGAAGATAAGACAGACCATAGTTATTTCACTGAGAGTTTTTTTTCCTCTGAAAAACATTTAATAACAATTATAAAAACTTTAAATTTACCTTCCTCGTCTGGGAATCGAACTCGGGGATGGGGAACACAAGAATGTATGCACCTCAGCTAACACGACCACGCACCTCATGCGACGATAGGCTCCAAATTACTTAAAAGAATGCAGCCGTATGTATGTTATGAGTGTGTAAAAGAAGTGGTGGTCTAGTGGGTAAGACTGTAGCCTTAGGATGCCGAGGTCGTGGGTTCAACTCCTCTTGGAACGAGATTTTTTTTTTATAGTTGTTTATTTTTTGCAATGTGAAGAGTTCAAATAAACATTACGGATAATTTTGCATTCCCGATTGCGGCATATCGTACGAAGTAGTAGTGTAGGACTTGGCACATTTAAATTTTAACTGACACTACGAACGCTTAGGAAACGTGACCATAAAAATTGGTGACGTATTTCCTTAAAAAAAAACTGTCTGAAAATTTACGTTTTAGGTCAAATCTCATAGCTTTATGTTTAAGTCCTGCTAAGTCTATAGTTATTTAGACAAAATTTTCAACAAAATTTGGCCAAATTATTTTATAAAATAATAAAAAAAAAAGTTATTTTCGAAAATAGTTAATTTGTTTTTTCTGTTCAAATATTGTTACATTATTTTTACAATGTTATTGAGTTGCGCACGATTGAGGCAAAGTTTACGTGTCTCGCATATAAGGGGACCAATTCATTCACTCTGTAACCCACTAAACAAAAGCATCCCACCACGATTACGACCACCGGCCGCTATTGCTGCTGCTCCAATTCGACAAGGAGGACTGCAGCAGTTGACGACCGCCCGTTTGCATGGATATAGTAAATGGAAACCTTTATTTGAAAATGTAAAGAGTGGTCCGTTGCCCGTTAAAATCAAAATCAACATCAATATGGTCAAGTCGGAATATGGTCGTTTGCTCTCACTAATCAAAACTGAGAAATGGACGCTGACGGTGGGCGTTATCTGCCTGGTGGTGACCACAACGATAGCCATGTCGGTGCCCTACTTTCTGGGTAAAGTAGTGGATGTGGTCTATAATAAGGCGGGACAGGAAAGTGTGGCCTATGCGACACTCGGGGAATATGCATTAGTGCTCTTCTGGACCTTTGTAGTGGGTGGAGTTGCCAATTTTGCACGCGTCTATCTGTTTGGCACGGCCTCACTGAGAATTATACGTCGATTGCGCTCTAAACTCTATCGTTCGATGCTGTTGCAAGAAATGGGCTGGTACGATACCAAGGGATCTGGGGAGCTAGTGAATCGATTAAGCAACGATACCTTCTTGGTGGGCATGTCGCTAAGCCAAAATCTATCGGAAGGACTGAAAGCTTTGATTATGATTTGTGTGGGCACAGGCATGATGATCTACACATCGCCACAGTTGGCTCTAGCGAGTGCCTTGGTGGTGCCCTTCATGGCGGGTATGGCCATTATATATGGACGTTATGCCAAGGGAATTACCAGAAAGGAATTGGACAAATATGCAGAGTTAATGAAGTACGCCGAAGAGCGTTTCGCTAATGTGAAAACGGTGAAAAGTTTTTGTCGCGAACAGCATGAGGTAGCCGAATATAATGCCAAACTGGATGAGGCCTATCATGTTGCCAAGAAGGAGACACGCTATCGGGCTTTATTTTTGGGCCTGACTGGCTTTACGGGCAACTTGATTATCGTTTCGGTGATGTATTATGGCGGCACATTAGTTTTGGATGAAGCTCTGACCATAGGCGATTTCACCACCTTCATGCTGTATGCCGGCTATGTGGCCCTTTCCATCAACGCCTTGTCCACTTTCTATAGCCAGCTCAGCAGGGGTGTGGGTGCATCGGAACGCATCTGGGAAATACTGGATCGGGAGTGCAGCATACCCATTGACAGGGGATTGGTGCCGCTGAGCAAGCCCCTGGGTGAAATTGGCTTTGAGACGGTGGAATTTACATTTCCGACTCGACCCGATCATAAGATTTTGTCCAACTTTACGCTAACTTTGCTGCCGGGTCAGACCACGGCCATAGTGGGACGATCTGGTTCGGGCAAGACGACAGTAGTTTTACTTCTGCTTCGCCTCTACGATCCACAGGCGGGCAGTGTATATCTCGATGGTCTAAATATACGCTCACTGAATCCTCAGTGGCTGCGTCATCAAATGGGCGCGGTCAGCCAAGAGCCGTTGCTCTTCTCGGGCAGCATACGTGATAATATATTGTATGGCATAAATCCGGGCGAAGTAATTACCGAGGACGCATTCCAGCGGGTTGTGCAGGAGTCAAATATTAGCGAATTTGCCGCCCTACTGCCCGATGGTCTAGATACCATGGTCGGGCAGCGCGGCATGATGTTGAGCGGTGGCCAAAAACAGCGTGTGGCCATTGCTCGTGCCCTGATCAAGAATCCCAGCATACTTATTTTGGATGAGGCCACAAGCGCCCTGGATACCATGTCCGAGCAGCTGGTACAAAATGCACTGGAACGTCTAGTGAAAGGTCGCACCGTGCTGACCATTGCCCATCGTCTGAGTACCATACGGAATGCTAACCAAATTGCCGTACTCGACAGCGGTCGCATTGTGGAGCTGGGCAACTATGATGAGCTCATGCATAATACGAACGGTGCTTTCCGGCAACTGGTGGCCAGTCAGGCGTTTGACACGAATGCGCCGTGAGAGAAGCCGGGGCCCTTTTTAAGAGAATTCTTTTTATTTTGGTATAAGTAGAAGACTTTTAAGGTTGTTTAGCGTTTGGATGCAATGTGCTCAATTATCATTTTATTGAAATATATTTACAGCCCAATCGGAATGATCAATGGGAAATGGGGTTGTAATTTCCACTTCCACAAAAGTTTAAAAACTGTTTTTTGGACCTGATTTGGTCTTCAAATCTCAAAACTTTTGTGGAAGTGGAATTGTGTATCGATAAATCGATATTTCTGTGTTTTCTTTAGACGATGTAAAATATATAATCGATATATCAGGACAATAGTCACTTAATGAATATCAAAGCTATAGAGTGTAGAAAATTATTTTAAAAGGGTTCATCGAATCGGATCATCTTCGTATAGGAACTATCGGCGTAAATACCTTTTGTAGTAAAAATCTTATTCTTTAGGGTTGAGTACAAGCCAGTGGGTTTTACTATACATCCGAAAAATTATATGAAATACATGTCGAAGGGTTTTTATTTTCAGTTTATATATTTATACCCGATACTCGTAGAGTAAAAAGTGTATACTAAGTTCGTGCAAATGTATGTGACAGACAGAAATAAGCAGTATATTCTTGATCAGCATCAATAGCCGATTCGTCCGTCTGTATGAACACCTAGATCTCAGAGACTATAAGAGCTAGAGCCACCATTTTTTCAGTGTAGACTTGTATTGTCTGACGCAGGTCAAGATTGTTTTAAGTTTTGCCTCCCTTCCGCAATTTGAGAAACCCTCATATCTACCACAATTTCGGAGTAAGCTTCTTCGAACATTCTAGAGAATTATTCAACTCATCATTATTTATCGGCACACCGTACATAATTTCTCGATCAGAGGAACTATAGTAGAGTGGCCGCCCCCGCAATTTGGGACCCTATATCTCCCACAATTTTGAAGATAGATTGTTCGAACCTTCTACACAGAGAAAAATATGACGTTCTAAAATCATGACCAAATGTTCATGATTTCGTTCTATTTTTCCGTTCATGAATTTTTAACTCAACTCAACCATCGTACAACAAATATAAGTAGCATCTTAGACATGTGGCAACGAAATCGTGCGATGGTAGAGGGCGCTAAGATGCAGATCCGTTTGTGCGTTTGAGTGCAAGGGTAATGGTCCCGAGTTCGAATCCCAGACGGAGCAAATAGCTAACTATAACACTCATCGTTTTTTCTTTGTTCTTCAAAAAGAAATAAATAAATCAAAGAGGGGAATATAAGCTTTTCTGGTAAGGTTTTGGGGTGCGTGAACAGCAGAGAGGAGAGGAGGAGGAGAGAGCCCTATTAGAGGAGAAGGGGTAACCCAAAAACCGTTGTAAGACTTGTGGTGGTGGTGTGGATGGGGGTGGCAATTGCTTTATACACAAATCATATATCATCTCCATATCACACCTTTCCCGATGATTGCTGTGTTACTAAATTAAGCAAATTTTTTTTTAAAAATAAGAACAAAATGTTCAATGAACATTGTTCATGAAACATGCCCAAACAGTTCATAAAACAAGCACAAAATGTTCACGAAACAAGCCCAAAAAATCCAAATTGAGAACAAAATGTTCATGAAAATCGTACCCCAATGTTCATGATTTGAGAACAAACGTGCATGATAGACTTTCGTCAACAGATGTTCATGATTTTGGTACTTTTAGAACGGATTTTTTTCTCGGTGTAGACAAATATTTGAATTATCATGAGTTATCAATCCGCCATACACATTTTCACGATCAGATGAACTATAGTCAAGTTCTAAGCAGAACAAATAATTGCGCTGGGTATTTTGTGATTTAATAATATATTTTTTTAATAAAACCTTTCCCTGAGTAACGGGTATATCGAAGTCGAGCAGGACCGACTTAAACTTTCGCTCTCGTTTTTTAAAGGTTTTCTGTTTAACTTATTCGGCAACCAATCTTGCAGGATGATCCATTTTAATTGCGTTAAGTGTCATGTTTTTTCTTCTGGCATAAAGACCTGCATATGCAAATTCCAGTGTAATCAAATCGTTTATCAAAATTCGAAATTTCAATTAATATTATTATTTGCCGTTTCCATATAAGGCAAATTTTGAGATATACTTAAGAAAATTATGTGCGTGTGGAACTTAAGCCTAACTAAAATAAACGATACAATTTCTCACAGCTATTGTTAGCAGCATACTTCAGAGGTATTAGCTCAGAAAAGAGTGCTCTTCAACGGCGCCATACCATCTTGCATTATGTTCGTCTTATTGACACAGGCCAAAATATATATGTATGTACTTAGCGAGATTTCTTCTGCATGAGTTTTTCTTGAATAGTCACAAAGAGTATAAGTTAATTTTCGTGACCCCCATGGACGATAATCACAGATAATATCAATGATTTGCTTTGATCCTATAAAATGTATATATTCTTGATCAGCTTCAACAGCAGCTTTTGCATTTAAGCGAAGTAGTTTGTTTTAGATTAGGAAAAAATTTTTATTTTTTTTTTATTTTTGGCTAAAATGAGACCATGCTACAAAATGAAACAGAACCAATCCAAAGAGTCACGCTAATGCTTTATAAGAAATAATAGGACACCCGCCTCAAAAATACGATTTTCAAAGTATATAGACCCGTAAGTGCATATTAACTTCGGCGTGCCAATGAACTCATTTCCCTTTTTTTTTTGATTTTGTTTTGCTTCAACTATTTTAAAATTTTGAATTGCTAATTTTGTGTTTATGTTTATTGTTTTGGTTTTGGTTTTGGCATACCTGTACTCTTAGTACTATTTCCTCTTTGTCTGCTCATTCGCTTATCAAAAAAAAGTGATGCAATAGACAAACAGACTGTCTACAATTCAATTTGCCAGAATTTGGCGATGAGTTGGCCTAAAAGCAAAAAAAAAAACAAAAACAAAAACATCAACCAGTGCAAACTGGTTATCACAAAAAATTTATTATGGATTGTTTGGTATTTGTTTAGTGATAGCCAATAATCATTTATATCTGCGAACGATTTTTGAATGATTGTTGAACTTGGGTAAAGTTAAAGCTTGTTTATTATTACCGAGAGATAAAGGCAATGCAAGCATATTTCCAAATTCCCACTAAATGTCCACCAATCGCTTAACTTGGGATTTTCATGCCAAATCGATTCAATTACAATTCCATTCAAAACCAAAAGTACTTAAAATTGGCTTATTAGAACTCACACTGCTGAAGGGGTTTGCTAGATATCTAATCAAAGTGCGCGTGCAGCAAGCGTTTTCAATTAAACCCACGTCACTGAACTTTAATGGTGCCCCCCTTTGGCCCCCGGTTAAAGTGCGAGAGAAAGGGGCAAACATTTTTATTTGTTTTTCTTGATAAAAATTGCCAAAATTCTGAATTTGTGTGCCTGCTGCTAATCATTATAATTTTTGTTTGTTTGTGCTGTATGTTTATACATAATAATGATCAATTTTATATGGTGATAAGGCAATTGTCTGTCTTTGTCTGTCGGGTCTAGAAAAGTAACACTAAAGAAAAGTTAGCGACTTCAGAATACTCTTAATTTAAATAAGTGATAATACAAAAATCAAATGCAAACATCTTACAATTTGCAAGGGGTTTACTCCGAGGTTCGGACCCGCTAAGCTTTTAAAGTTCAGGATTGCAGAGTGGATTCAGATTGTCACTTTTTATACACTTGCAAAGTTTATATTTATTTTATTTTAGTTATATTCAATTCCGACCCCATAAAGTATATGGTTATATTCTTTATTAGGACACGAGCTGAGTCCATCCGTCTGTCTGTTTCTACGCGAACTTGTCGCTCAGTTTTAAAGCAATCAAGCTAAAATTTCAATTCTTTAAGAATCTAATTGTTTACTTCTAAATTTGACCACTTTTCCATAAAGAAATGATTTTCCCGATTTTTTGTGGAATAGTGGAATTATTTCCCAGGCTGATAACGCTACTTTCTGTAAGCATTTGGCTGACTTAATCAGAAGCCGTTTGGTATATGGGTGCTATACGATATATTCCGATTTTGATCAAACTCTCCAAAATTGGGTAAATGCATATAGAATTAATAAATACCAAATATTGGAGTCGCTACCATTGAAAACAAAAAATTTTTTCTCACTCGAACTGGTTTTTGTACCGATCATCATCCGATCCGGCCGATTCCTACAAATGGGCAGCCTACATATCTTTGTCCATCTTATAAAAATGCATTTTATCCAGGGAATAATACCGGAACCGTTAACCGTATCGAAACCGGAACCGAAATTAAATTTTTTTTGAGAACCGTTATAATAGGAACCGAAAAAAACCGCAACCATACCAAAATGCTAATACCGGTACTGTTTAGGTTTCTTATTAGTTATCTAACTGATTTATGATTATTGCAAATATATATTTCAACTGGTAAAATACAAAATATAATATATTTAAAAAATAGCAATATATACCAGGGCTGCAAACCGATCCGGAACCGAACCCTTTAGAACCGGTTCGGTTCAGGTTCTGGTGATGCCTGAACCGAACCGGGAAACGAACTCCATTGAAAATAATCACGAGAACCCGAACCTAACCCAGATTTCTAATTGATGGGGTTCGGTTCTAAAAAAAAATTGCAAGCACAGAATTTATTTTTGCACTTTGATGATAAAAAATATTTCATAATGATGAACAAAAATGTATCCACTCATATGCCGGCGACACTCTTCCCGTACGCAACAAAAGACTGGACAAAATAACACAACCTCAAGCAAGGGAACTCAATTTGCATCCAAAACCGTATTTCTGGGTATTATTTTGTTCGTACGGAGATGCAACGGCACGGTGAATACAAGGAAAAGTTGTACGTCATTTAAATTTCTTCATATTTTTTACCCAAGTCACAATTTAAAGGGAACCGGTTGTGGAACCGAACCCCTAGCTTAGGGTAAGGGTTCGAACCCCGAACCGAACCCCTGTCGAAATTGAAGGGGTTTGCAGCCCTGATATATACACTCAGAAAAAAATCTTACATTTTATAAATTCGCCCTTAAAGAAAATCCAGAATCAAATAATTTTTTTAAGATATATAAGATATAGAAAAAAAATTCTAGATAGGCGGAAAAACTTTTCTTTTGTAAATACGTGTATTAGCCCTCTAATTAAATGTAAACGATTTCCAAGTCTTAGAAAATCATTCCTTAAATATAGAAATTTTAGATAAATGGTATTATAAATTTCAGGAATGAGTTTTCTCGATTTATTTGTTTTTTTTTTTTAAGAATATTTAGAAAAATGTAATGTAAGGAAACCCCCAGGCTGATTTAAGGTTTCGAACTGTTTTAGAGTGTTTTGAGAGCTGATGCGCCCCTTTAAATATTTTACCCTAGTCTTATAGTATGAGTTCATATCTATCCAAATGGCAAGATACCTCTATTTATGACAGGAATACAGCAGATTTAAGTACCGATTAATTCGAACCATAATTAAGATATATTTTTCTGCTTTTTATAGAGATTTAATATAAGTTTAGGACCAAATTCTCATCTCATAGTAGGTAGAGTCTGTCAAAGAAACTAACAAACATCAGAAATGAAAGTTTATCTGACACATATTGGCTATTTTGAAGATGGGACATCGGCCCTAAACTTACAATTAAGGGCCGATTTCTCATATCCTACATAGCACTCTCTGTCAAATAAACCTACAAATAACAGAGTAAAATGTATGTTTATCTGACACATAGCAGCTATGTAGATGATGAGAAATTGGCCCTTACTCTGTTAATTGTAAAATTAAGTGACAGATAATTCTATGTGGAAGATGAGAAATCGGCCATAAGGCGAGCTTGTCTGGGCAACAAAAGAATACAGAATTTCTAAATTCTGACTAGTTTTTTTCTGAGTGTTGGGATACCACTGGAAGCGCGAACAGAAGCGTTTAGCGAAAATCTTTGTCCAAAAATAAAAACGAATCGAAATCGTTCTATTTCAAAAAACGTTGTTTCATGTGGCATATTCTTAGAATACAATTTTTTAATTCTATTAGAACCATTAATTTTTTAGATATCGAAAAACAATTTTAATTTTTGAATATTACAAAAAATTATACTTGGGAAATAAAAATCTCGGTACCGTAAAGGAACCGAAAACCGAAATAAACTGAAAACCGAAATATAACCTTTAACCGAAATTCTCATTTAGGTACGTACCGGAACCGGTACCGGAACCGATATTCGTTTCGGGATAAATCCCTGATTTTATCTATATTTTTTAGTGTTTGGGAGCTCTGTATATTTTGATAGCAGACAGAATGTTGTTTTTAACACGCGTCATATGGCACCTCAATTACCTTATTCTTAAGGAAAAGCATTTTTATTTTTAAATATCAAAAATATCGATTATATCAATTTCTTTGTCAAAAAAATATGAACATCGAAATGATACTTTTTCAATTTCGAACAAAATATCGATATAGATATTTTTAAATATCCAACGAACTGATGCGTTTTCAAAACTTCCTGTAGAGCGCTTCATCGTGTAAACCCGACTAGGTATTTGAATTTGCGAAAAGAAGCCTCAAAGTCTATTTATTGGGGTGTCTTTCTTAACATTTAATATATTTTAAAATTCTGCATACCCTCTCAAGCAGTGCGTTCTCTTTGCTGGGTATCTGTGTACATTAGCAAAATTAATTAATGCTAATTTGTCACTCTTTTCTCATCCACCTCCCATCCGTGTTTTGTGTCATCCACTCACAGGTTTTCATAAGGGCGATATACGTCCCTTTCTGGTTGAGGGTCAACAATGTGGTCTCATTAAATCTGATGTACTGAAGCAACTGGTCAAGTATCCAGAAGTATTTTGCATACGTGACTGTGAGCATACCAAGCAGGTGAGTCATCCTCCACGCCTTCTTCTCTTATCTATCCTGCTCACAAAAATTCCATATACTCTGCAGGGTCTGGTGGAGCTTAATCCGGCATTCCGTGACTACAACGAACGTACCGAACAATTGGAGAAAGTATTACGTAATCTGCGTAGCGAGGGTTTATTCCCCGCCCTTCAAGGCTGGCGGGATGAGTACTTTGAGGTCAAGTCCGAGCACAAGGGACTGCTGAAGATGGAACGTGCGGCCACGCCTCTTTTTGGTGTACGCAAATACGGTGTGGATATCAATGGCTATGTGCGGCATCCGAAGCATGGTCTCTGCATTTGGCTGCAACAACGCTCCAATACCAAAGAGACCTGGCCCGGCAAATGGGATAATATGGTCGGTGGCGGCCTATCCGTTGGCTATGGCATCAAGGAGACTGCCATTAAAGAGGCCGCCGAAGAGGCATCCATTCCAAGTGATCTTGTCAAGAATTTAGTTTCAGCCGGCTGTGTTTCGTTCTTCTTTGAGAGCAATCAGGGTCTATTCCCCAATACGGAATATGTGTTCGATTTGGAACTGCCAGTGGACTTTGTGCCACACAATGCAGATGGCGAGGTGCAGGCCTTTGAGCTGCTGCCAGCCAAGGAGTGTGTGGAACGGGTATTTACGCCGGACTTTAAGACGACCTCGGCGCCGGTGGTGATTGATTTCTTGATACGGCACGGTCACATAATGGCCGATGATGGTGAGTAGGCGGATTGGGAGGAGGGTATGGTAATTGCGTTTAGTTGTGTGTAACACGCAAAAGGAAATATTACATTAGCGCTGGCTCTGGCCTTACTCGTAGAGTAAAAAGTGGACATTAATTTCGTGCACATTTTTGTAACAGGCAGAGGGATATATAAGTTTCATAATAATCTTTGAAAGCAGAAATGCAGTTAATATTGTAATCACCTTGAAACCTTCTCAGCGCCAAGGGCGCCACCGAAGGCAAAATGTCTGATATCCTAGCAAAGTAACAAAACTACAAACTGATGTAATTTATTCAGTTTTCAGCAAAGCGTTTGACTCTGTCAATGATGAGCTTCTCCTATCTAAACTTATCTTGTTTGGCTTTCCTCCAATAATTCTAAAATGGATTAAATCGTATTTACTAACTCAGACTCAACGAGTTTGTTTTAATCGATAAATTTCTTAGATTATTAGGGTATATTCTGGTGTCCGTCAGGAAAGTCATTTCTGTTACTCGTTACTCGTTACTCTTTAATCTTTTTGTTACTGTTATCCCACATATTTTGACTTACTCACATGTGCTGATGTATGCAGATAACCTAAAACTCTGTATGTCTTATAATGATCCTATTTCAACTATCCTCCTTAGCTTTATTAAAAGGTGATCCAAGGAATTTAACGATCCTTATATCTCTTGCCAGACCAATTCTTGATTATGGGTCGTGTGTCTGGTCTTCGCATTACCAAAAATATACGGATCAACTGGAATCTGTTTCAAAACAGTTTTTTATTTTTGTCCATCGCTCCTTAAGCTGAGAATCCAATTGCCTTCTTCCGAACAATTCCGTAACCTGTGCCTGAACTACAACATGTATTTGTAAAAAAGACAGTCTTAAAGGCTCTGTCCAAAAGATCAAAAATTGTCTTGACAAGCAAAAATGTAATATATGGGTGATTCCATGAAAAATTTACCGGTCGGATTTTTTCTGGGTTAAAATATTTTTTTTTGCAATCTTTGTTGAAATGTAGGGGGTACGTATTTTCAGGGATTTCCCGAAACATGACTTAGTCCGTGTTTACACGATGACGTTTGCTTTATGAAGCTCTCTTCGATTTTGTTTTGAAGCATCTTCAAAACTTCATGAGCATTTACATGAAGAAGTTTGCATTATGAAGTTCGATTTCAATTCGCCTAAGAGCACGAGTTATCGATAAGCAAATAACCCACAAATCAACCCTGCATCAGTTCAATCAGAACAAAGCAAAGGAGAATTATCGAAAAGCTTCACGCCACGGTAGTTCATGAAGCTTTGCCAGCTTCGGCTGCCCCTCTTCACCTCTTCCCCACAAACAAAAACTTCATGAAAAACTTCATGAAGGAAACTTCATCGTGTAAATGCGGACTTATTCACGGTCAAATAATTTTTGAAAATTTAAGATTTAATAAAATTAAATTATTTATAATTGCTTGATACACAAAACTATTGGCAAAAAAATATGAAAAAAATCTGTAAAATTGTATCTGATCCCAAACTTCCTAGTTACTAAAGCTTCAAAATTATGCCATTTTTTTTTTGTCAACCAAATCGCAAAAACTTGAACACAAAAATAAATTTTTTTCCTTCATATTTTTCTTTAAATTTCTTCTTGTATCTAGGAATTAACTGTATGAAGCTGTTAATGGGCACCTTAATAGTTACAGAGTTATAAATTTTTTTCTCATTAACTGCGATGTTTCGAGAAATCCCTGAAAATACGTACCCCTACATTTCAACAAAGGTTGCAAAAAGAATTATTTTAATCCAAAAAAAAATCCGAGTAGTAAATTTTTCATGGAATCACTGCCATAGTACTTCGAAAACGGTGCGTATCAACTGGATTTCCAGCTACAATGGCTATCATAAGAAAGCGTCAGTCCATCCTTGGAATAAGAAGAACGCGTACTAATCACTTTATAATCATTTGATCGTTTGATTAATGAGGAAACACTACTTACTACCTTAGAAATATTTCTGAATTCACAAGTGCAATATCGTCTTTACAATGAGAAGTCATCGATAAACTGAATCGACCCGTTTTTAAATGCGGTTTTCTGTTCAATTTAGCATTTTTGGAAGAACACTGGTTACCAGTTACGAGCACAAACAAGCGGTTCGGTACGGTTTGGTTCGATCAGAACTAGAGGTGGAGAACTATTGATGGCACTATCGGCATTATCGATGGTGGGGCGCTATCGAGTCGCCATCGATAGTAGCCCGGCACTATCGATAGTTTTAGATAGTTTTTTTTGCAAGCTTTACACATCACTAAATAGGTAGCTCTTAAAAATAAAAATAAATAATTTGCACTTGCATTTGAGTTGATTAGTCAAATTAATTTTAGGACTCCTTTTAAACCGACTCGCAACTTTATCCCCTAGTCTCTTAAAAGTTGTACTACTAACTATGATTTGTGCTGATTACAATACTCTACGGAGTAATTAGCTTAGAAAACTCTCCTCCTGGTATCAAAACCTCTTTTTTAACGTATTTTGCCCGTAGTTTGCCTCAATTTTGTTTTTCCTACGCGTTTTCGTGTCACACGTTTGTGTCTGAGCCCCACGGTCGGTTGGGCGGGAGGTGAGCTGCTATTTTGCCTGGGGTTTGCGCGTATCATGCTTCGGCTTGGTGACGCTTGGGCCACTTGAACGTACGTAAAAAAAAATATATCTAATCGGAATACACAACCCAATATAATGCCGAAGTTAAAACAAAAAGTGACGGAAACAATTTTTAAAGTTCGTTTTTGAATAATATTTATCTTAAATTTTTGCATTTTTAAACATGAGCGTTTAAATTTACATACTATCGAAAACTATCGTGGACTATCGATGGTTTTTAAAAAACTATCGTTCACTATCGATGGTGACGACTATCGATAGTTCTCCACCTCTATTCAGAACCCAACCGGTTCGAAGAAATAACTGAACCTGTTCCGAACCTAAACTTTCGAATCGATTCAACCAAAACTAGTCATTCGAAAATCTGATTTATCGCCCACCAACTTTTGTGTTATCTTGTCTATATTGCGCGTCAGAGTCTTATTAAAAGTTCTATAAAGTCTTATAAAGTTAGTAATAAATTCTCTACCCATAGTATAGTCTTGATATACTTGTAGTCTTGATCTGTTGTGAACCAATGCTATGTTGACAACTTTTCTAGCAAACCAAATTTCCTGTACAAATGTCAGGATTTTATGATGTTCACTGTAAGCTATGATTCCTAAAGTTGTTGAATCTGCGACACGCTACAACATTTCAGAGGACTGCATAATCCGCATAATTGGGTGTTAGTTATTCCCATCTTGTACAGGTAGATCCGCAGTCTGCCGAGAACCGTGGAATGCCCTGTCAGAATCCTGAGGCCATGTTTTCCTTATTGGTTATATTTTTAAACATTTTGTGCTCATGGTTCCTTATTATTGCATTCGATTGTATAAGATTCTTATTTAGCTCCCATTCCATATTTGATACGTAATTTATAATGGTTAATTTTGATTATTGATTATTGATTGATGTGATTACAGTATTATTCACTATTTTTAAGACGACACAATTTTTTTTATATTTATCGCTAGCATTTGTCTTTATTGATTTCATCTTGTTATCTCCTATTTACAGAGCTCGACTTTACGCAAATTGTGGAACTGTTGCATGTACCCTTGCAATCCCTATATACGTACAAGACGCGCCTGGAGCAAATGCAAAAACTGCAACACCATCAGCAGCCACAAAAGTTGGCCAACGATGACAGCAACTGCAACTGTTCCAGTTTGCCCCGACCCCTGGAGAATGGTCACAACAAAAAGGCTGCTTAATAGGATGCAAAAAATTAGACAAACCCCTAGCCTAAGAGTATCATGAACAACGAATGTGAGTGACGACGACGACGAGTGCATTGAGAAGCTGCGGACTAGATACGAAAGAGACTGCTTTTGTAGTGGGATTTGTGAAATCCAATGCCAATAACCGATTATAAAAACAAAACATGAAAAAAAAGAAAACAAAAAAAAAAACGAAAACAAATTCAATCAACCAACCAAACAAAAATAAGACAAGTATAAATTACGAAATTAACGAAAACGAAAAAAAAAAACAAACAAAAAAAAAACCCTAAATTATTAATTAATATTATGGCAAAGAACACTTAAAGTTAAATTGTAATTTGTATGTGCTGTTTATATATTGGTATACACAATTATTAGTATACACAATTATACCTACATATACATACATATATTATTTACAATCATTATTACATATATACTCTCCTATGTATTTGACAAGCAAACTTAATAGTTTATGTGCTTTGATATTCCAATTATATTCAAACAAACAACAACAAAATGACGCCACATTCTTAGAATTTTTGTGAAACAAAACGGACAAGTTATATATAGTACGTATATGCCTATATAACACATTTACATAATTAAATATATGAATATATATATATATATAATATACGATAGTTAAAATATAAAACAAATTATTATTGTATAACGATATTTAAAATGACATTTATGATTATGTGTGTGTACCAAAGTGCTCAAAACTTAAGCAAAAACAAAACGAAAAACTTAAAAAAAAAATCAATTTTAAAAAATGTAATATTAATTAGTTTTCTGTTGAATTTGAATTTGTAAAACTTTTTTTAAATTAATAAAACGAAATGTAAGCAAACAATTTTATTTTCAATTTTGGCGCTGAAAAACTCTGCAAAAACTATGTAAAGTGACTGCACATCTCTAATTGATTGACTCGATGTGGCAGCTCTGCGCATTTTTTCAAAAATATTAATTTGACTTTGGTAAGTATGTTTTTCTCTAGAAAAAGATAATTGACTTAATCGCAATTCTAGTTAGAAGGTTTGTATATAAGTTTATGGTCTTACTACTGCCATACAGCTTGGAAATTGTTTCAAGAAACAAGAGAAATAGAAACCTAGCAAACCAATTCTTAGCAAATTGGAATTGGAATTGAGTAGCAATTCGGTTGTAAGAGGAAACCTCTGTGGCACTACCGATTACACGGTCACAACATTTGTTTCCGAAGCGTTTGAAGTTTACTTTTTCTGACAGATTTGGGGCTCCAGATTATGAAAAAGAAAAACATACGGCCCTGTTCTGAATTCCGTGACGATTTTGGTGTAAACGTTTTTATTGGAAATGAAAATTTTATAAACTTATATGTAAGTGACAAACAAGTCATTAGCTACTAGATCCCGTCGTCGTTTTTGCTTGAAATGAATCCATTTTGCATTGAGCAATCGGTTTCAACTGCTAGAACAATTCCGAGGATACTTAAATCTAATCTAGTAGCCATTGATATACTTGTCCTCTTCCATATACCAATATGAAATTTCAACTTGAAATAGAAACGTTTACACGAAAATCGACTCGGAGTTCGGAACCTGGACCTTAATTTTTACAATGGCCGGAAGGTGCCGAATTTTTTCCATAATGAACCTGTAGATAGAGGAATCTCTCAACAAATTTGGCTATTTAAAACTTTAAGATTCGCATAGACCTTATAGCCTTATCCCATTGACACATATGTATGTACAAATGTCCAAGTGTACATATTTTTACAGACACTGCTATATGAATATATTTCCCACATTTCAACATTAGAAAAATTTTCACCATTAGTTTTTTCCTGAAACTACTAGAATTTTATTTTTTAGAATGTGCATTTGCTATGGAATCACCAAATTTTGATATGAACAATGTTCATATATGTGTCAATGAAATTAGACTATAAAACTACTTTACTGAGCCTTTTTATGTAAGAAGAGTTTTGTATGAAATGCGACTTTCTGAAGGTTGCTTCTAAAGTCTACAGCTCGTCCCTTTTCCCACAGATTTTAATAAGCTATGACTTAATTGACGGATAATTGTCGACATTTCGATTTGATAGCTTTTTCTGAAGTATTTTAAAACGCTAAGGTAAAAAATGTACACTACAAATTTTCCCATCGTGTCGTTCTCCAGATATCGGCAAACATATGTTTTTTAGAATTTTTAAAGAGTTAGTTTCACATAAACTGTCATAACATCTGAACCATTAATCCGCTTTATGTTTTCTATCCTTCAAATAAGATGTTCCCACAC
Organism: Lordiphosa mommai; assembly: GCA_018904225.1. Lineage (NCBI taxonomy): Eukaryota > Metazoa > Arthropoda > Insecta > Diptera > Drosophilidae > Lordiphosa > Lordiphosa mommai. Next base: position 235,251 of record JAEIFT010000125.1, on the reverse strand, counting down.
TTTCATTGAACATATACCCAGCCAATCAAATCTGGAGCGCTTCTAAACTGGATTTATAAGGGACTCCCACAGCTACACAGGATTGAAAAGTGACTCATACAGCTACACCTCTTAGAAGCGTTTCCGGAGCGCTCCTAGTAGAAGTGGAACCGGACTCCTCAGCAACACCTCTTAAGAGTGTTTTCGAAGCGCTGACATTTTCAAACAAAAAGGGAGTGTTCCATTCAAGTTTATGCGATTAATATTAATTATAAATAAAATTGGCAGTAGAGTGTGAGTCTACTGTGGCCTATGTTCGACCCCGCGTTTAGAACATCCAATAAAAACAATGTTTTCTTTAAAACTTTTATACATCCGGACACCGGGGGCACATTTATTTTATATATATTGAGAAAAGCATTTTCTCCGGCTGATATACACCTTTAGGACCGTTTTCGAAAACTCCCTAGAAGGGTTAAACGCTCCGTATAGCGGTCGAACCGGACCATAAACCGAACCTTCTTAACTTATGTCCTCCCAAAACTTAGGTCTCTTTTTTAAGATTTTATATAAATTACACTAGGCAACATGATTCAGTTTGCAGATGGAGTGATGGTGATTTTAGATGCATTTCGTGGGCTTTACACGAATATATTTACCAAAATTATCCATCACGTAAGGATTTTTGGCAATTTGAGCCTATAGTTGGTAAAAGTGTCTTTTTTGAGTATTTTAAGGTATGTTTTGTGGGACACCTATACCTTTGTTTTTATCCCCCTTTAAATTATTTTATTTTAACTTTAAAATAAATTATCCCAAAGAATTTTGCGATTTTTTTCAACGAAGATATAACATTTTGAATACAAGTATTCGAACCGACCAAATATTCCCAAAAATTCCCAGCAAATATCAGTGAGACATAATGTAAATTCAAACACGCATTCAAAACGGTATATCTTCGTTTAAAAAAATCACAAAAATTATCTGGGATAATTTATTTTAAAGCTAAGGAATAGTACTTTACGATACTATAGTCTCGAATTACAAAAAATACAGACGTGATGGTGCATTTTGGCAAACAGATTTGTGTTAAGCTCTCGAACATCTTTAAGAATAACCACCAACTATTCAAACAACTGAACCATGTTTAATTTTGTTGCCCTGTGCAATTGTGTTTCTTTAATAAGAGAAGGGCAAAAATATGCATAAACGCGCCGATATAGAAATAAAAATAGTTGATTATGTAGTTATTTTACTTGAGGATATTATATTATTACAACTAACTCGAATATTTTTATAAAATGACTATTTTCAATGATTTGCTGAGTCAGCGCCTTAAAATATACTAAAAAAAAGTGTTATAAATAGGCATTTTGGTGTCGACCAGTGTAATTAATTTTAACAAATGTTGGTTTTTATTATTTTCACATTTTCAGGAGATTTTAAAGTCAGAAAATCATAAATACAAACCAAAACCTTTTTTATTTTCGCTACGAAATAATATTAAACTATTGTTTTTAATATTACAATTATACATTTTTTTAAATTTACCGCTTTCTTAATAGTCTGACAGCTTTTCATACGGCAACGCCATATCAAATTATCGATATATTACCTATCGATTTCTATTTGACAACCCTGCTCCGTCAGCCATCTTTCTTTCTTTCCCCATATTCACGACCGCGTGGACGTCCGTACGTAAAAGGTTAGCCAAAACTCGCGTAAAATGCATTTAAAATTATTTCAAATACAATGCAAATTGTGCACACAAGTGTAGCCGTTAACTGTGAATTAATTAAAGTGTGGTTTGTTTCTTACAGGGAACAACAGGCTACAAAATGACCAACTCTAAGGGTTATCGTCGCGGCACCCGAGACATGTTCTCGCGCCCCTTCCGCAAGCATGGTGTCATCCCGCTGTCCACATATATGCGCGTCTTCAAGAACGGCGATATTGTTGACATCAAGGGTCATGGTGCTGTGCAAAAGGGTCTGCCCTATAAGGCCTATCACGGCAAGACTGGCCGCATCTTCAATGTGACCCAACATGCTGTGGGTGTCATTGTAAACAAACGTGTGCGCGGCAAGATCCTAGCCAAGCGTGTTAATGTGCGCATTGAGCACATCCATCACTCCAAGTGCCGTGAGGATTTCCTGCGTCGCGTTAAGGAGAACGAGCGTCTGCTTAAGGAGGCCAAGGAGAAGGGACAGTGGGTCACTTTGAAACGCCAGCCCGAGCAGCCCAAGAAGGCGCATTTCGTCAAGAAGCTGGAAGAGCCCATTGCATTGGCTCCAATTCCATATGAATTCATTGCCTAAGCTCTAGTGAGGATTGTGTTTTGTTTACCGTTATTTGTAATAAGATTGCTGTAAACAATTTGGAAATTATTGTGTTTCATTTTTTTTGGTCTAGCCATGGTGTTAAAGGGGGGGAATTGCATAGAGTTGGCAGGCTTTTATCAGTGTTGCCAGTCTTCAAAAACGGCTAAAAACTACAAACAAAATAGCTATAAAAAAGTATGGTATTACTCATCTCTGTGTGCCTTCAAAACAGTTGGATCAGCCAGAGCACATTGTTAAATTAAATTAAATTAAATGTCTATAAATCAGCTCACTTGTGAAATTTGTGGCAAACATTTTACCAAACCTGCCCACCTTAGCCGCCATCAAGTGGTACACACCAAAATGAAATCCTTTGCTGTAAGTTTGCCTAGGCTTAGTTGCTCCTGGCCAGAAATCAGTTTTTTTGCGTAATTTATTTTAGTGTGCTATGTGCTCCAGTTCATTTACACAAAAGAGCTCACTACAGCGTCATCAGCTTAAGAAACATGCTCCGCCTGTGGCTGGGGACCCAGTGCCTCTCTCTCAATCCGTGGCTCAAGAGGCTCTAGCCGCGCTACGTAACTTCCAAAGTGGCTTGCAACAAGCTGCCTCTTATATAAGCAGCCCTCCAGTCACTCTAGAGGTACAGCCCATGGTTAGTCAACTGGTGGGACTTAGGGACAAATTAAATCCAGCCCATGAAGCTAAAGTCGTGCTCACCCAGAGAATACAACGTGCTGGCCGGGGTAAATGCTATTATGTTTGTGAATTCTGTTCCAAGGAATTTCTGAAAAGCTACGATTTGATCAGGTAAGGTGATATACTGCTTAAAGAATTAAACCTTTGCCTTACCCTTTATAGACACCGCCGTAGCCACACCAAGGAGAAGCCTTATGCCTGCCGGCAATGCCTCAAGTATTTTACCACCCAAAACAAATTGAATGAGCACCAAAAACGTTTGCACTCTACGAGGAAACCCCCAAGGAAACCTCTTGCTCCGAAAGATCAGTCTCTGGAGCAACTAAAGGCTTTAGTGCCGCAGCCCTTAATCATAAGTAGAAGCTATAAATGTGTTTATTGTCAACGAGCATTTGCACGCAAGTTCAATTGTCGTAGTCACATGTTGAGGCACCTCAACCAGCTGTTAAATGGAACAGTTGCTGCTTCCAAGAGCACCCACAATTGTCAGCACTGCAACAAAACCTTTAAAAGGTCCAATGATCTCAGTCGACACTTGCTTACCCACTCCAAAGTCAAATTGCACTCTTGCACACTCTGCCCGCAGGCATTCTCTTTGAAATCCTCACTTTCACGGCACTTGCTCACCCATCAGACCACCTCACGTCCAACACTCAATTGCCAGGTGTGTGGAAAATCTTTTCAAGCCCAAACCTCGCTGAATCTTCATTTACGTCTACATACAGGCGAGCGACCTTTTAGCTGTGAGATTTGCCAACAAACTTTTCGCACTTCTGGACATCGTTTGGAGCACATGCGTGCGGAAAGACATCAATTGAAACTTTCGTTATAAAAAAGTCTCTTCTTGTTTTTTTTATTAATTTCATGTATATAAATTATTAAAATACTTTCTATTAAGAAACATGGGTATTAAAGCCCGGCGAGGAGCCGTAGTGGAAGTGCTTGTCAAATTCTTGATTACGTGCCAATTCGCTGCTGTTAAGCTTTTGACGCTTGTCGGCCAAAATGAAGTCATCCTCCTCGACCATCTCAGAGTCGCCACGTTTACGACGCAGTTGCTCGGGCACTGCAAACTCCACAGATTCGTCCAGATCGTGCGCCTTATAGACTAGGTAATTGGGCTCTATGTATTGGTTGGATCTGAAAATGAATAAAAAAAATAAAAATTATATGAAAAATCTGAAAATCAATTTGAATAATCTTTTTAATTATTCCCTTTTTAATGGAATCAAGTAAGAAAGCCGGTCGGGCCCCTGCCTAAGTTTGTATTCCAACTGATAATTGTAAAATGTGGCGCCACACGAACTACTGCAGATCGTCGCTCAGACGATAAACCGACGCTTTCTTTTGCTAGGCTTTAGCTGGTAGTCCAATTGATACGCACCGTTTTCGAAATGCTATGGTATATATTCAATTTTTCTTTGAACTTATGGACGCCGCCTTCAAATTTGTCTTATTTACATTAAGTACACTTATAATAGGATCAGCTCACCAAGGAAATAATGTATTATATGAACGGTAACTGATTTCTATCTATATAATTAATATATTAAGATTGGAAATGAAGTTATTTAAATGCATTTTAAGAAATAGATTTTAAAAATAAATGGAAATATCGTATCGAATAGGGATCAGGCATGATACTGTATTAACCTTGAACCACTAAACCGAACCAAAACTGCGGTTCGTTTTGCTACAAAAACCAGGTAATGAACGTAACCGGTGGTTTAAAAACTCAGTTTTTATAAACCATTGAACTAAAATTTGGTTTGATTACGTATTTTACGCTCCTCATACGACTTACCAAATCTAATTCAGTTTGGGACACTATATCATATAACCGATCTTTCCAAACCGTGGAAAATTTGCAAAAAAGTAAATATCGTCGAATTTATATATATATATGTATACACATTGAAGAACAATATAATGTCAACAGTTGCGACCAGGGAATAATACCGGAACCGTTAACCCAAATAAACCGTTTCAAGCCACATAGTGGAACCGATATTAAAATTGTTTTTAAACCCGAAAACCGTTAATTGAAACCGAATTGTGAAAAATTACATTTTTATCTTATCTGAGTATAGGCCTTTAATCTAAATTCCAAAGATAAAATTTTCTAATTAAATATTACTTTTAATTTTAAGTATGCTTTGTTTTTCCCCTTTGACTATTTTACGACCCTATTTAGGGCCGTATGGGAACCAAGACTTAAATTCTGGTTTTAATCAACCAAACGTAGCTCTATTTTTAACAGGACATCAGCAAATTATTGGACAGATTATTTCTATTATGTTACTGCTGCGATCAAATCATAAACAAGATACAAGATAAGAATGGGATAAAGTTCATTTCTTTAAAATTAGAAAAAAATGTACTTGTACCGGTATACCAAAATAAAAATTCGGGTACCGCATCGGAACCGAAATAGAACCTTTACCGAAAATTCATTTCGGTACGAACCTGAATACCGAAATTCATTTTGGGATCGGGCAAAATCGGGAAAAAAAAACTAATTCGACTATCGTATGGAGAACACTTTAGTGAAAAATATTGCATTAACAGTGTTGACAATCCAGCAAACTTTTAAACCACGAAACAGAATTACTTTGAGGTTAAGCTCGCCTAAAACAGCACATAACAAAAACACATCAAATCAAAGGCAATAGCACATATACAAATCAAACTCAAACAAAATTGTATTAAACATACATTGGACATTATTTTCTGTTTTACTTGAACTGTTTAAATCGACTTTCATTATTTTTATACACTTGAAAAGTGTATATTAATTTTGCCCAGAAGTTTGTAACGCATAGAAATATTCATTTCCGACCACATAAACTATATATATTCTTGATCAGGACGACGAGCCGAGTTCAATTCCGTCTGTCCGTCCGTCCGTCTGTCTGTTTCTACGCGAACTAGTCCCTCAGTTTTAAAGCTATCGAGCTGAAATTTTGCACAGAGTCTTCTTTTTACTGCACGCAACTAATATGTCGGAACCGGCCGGATCGGATGACTATATCATATAGCTGCCATAGGAACGATCGGTCTAAGAACTAGTTCTAGTTAGAAAAACTTTTTTGTTTTCCATCGTAGCGTCACTAATCTTGGTTTATGTTAGTTTTATATGCTTCCACATAATTCTGGAAAAATGTATCAAAATCTGATCACTATAGCATATAGCTGCCATAGGAACGATCGGTCGAAAAATAAGTCTTTATGAGAAAAACTTTTTTGATTTCCATCGTAGTGTCTCTAATCGTAGTATATATTTGTCTTATATGTTTCCGCACAATTCTGAAAAAATTGATCAAAATCGGATGACTATAGCATATAGCTGCCATATAAACAGTCGGCCAAAAAACTACTTCTAGTGAGAAAAACTTTTTTGTTTTTTATCGTAGCGTCCCCAATCTTGGTATATATTAGTTTAATACGCTTTCACATAATTTTGAAAAAAATTATCAAAATCGGATGATTATAGCATATAGCTGCCATAGGACCGATCGGTCGGAAAATGTGTTTTACTAAGAAAAGTTTTTTTTATGGTATCAAATTTTTATTATAAATGATTTAAAAATTTTAAATATCTGATATCTATTCCTAATATTTTTTCCAGTTAAATCAGTTGGAGTTAAGTTTTTCAAGTGTATTAAAACTTCGGCACAGTCGAAGTTAGCCTTGCATTCTCGTTTTGGGTCATAAACTTAGACCAAACTTAGACCGTATTTACACGATGAAGCAAACTTCATGAAGTTTCTCAAAGAGCCCTCTACGCCTCGTTCCTACAAGCAGGAGCTTTTTCAAAAATATAATAAAGTTTGCTTCATCGTGTAAATCCCGACTTAACAACAATCAAAGCCACGGGCTTAGTAAAAGTAAAAGCCGCCTTTCAGGGTTCCATTTCATAATAAAAGTTTGAGGTATTATGCCCATTGAATTATACACTTTTGGAAAAATACAAGTATTTCCATAAATCAATATCCCATTTGATCAAAAAATCGCTTTTTACCCAAAAACGTGCCAAATCGTATGGGGATTGCGTCGTTCCTGGGTCGAAAGCGATTTGTAGAAAACATGGAATTTTTTTTTATGGTATTATTGCCAAAATATTCAACTTTGAGACCATAGAACACTGCTAAGTGCAAATCAAAGAGCATACTGAAAGATTACATTGCTGCTTTTCCATTTCCACTTTTCTTTTCTAAGTCTCCTCTTTTTTAGGGCTCAGTTCTTGGCATTAATTAAATTCTATGTTTATTTCATAGTGATTTTGTCATCTTTTCTCATTTATCTTCTTTTCTATTCCCTGGATTAGCTTTACACTTATTTCTGGCCTATCTATTCACATAATTTCGCACGCTTTTCTTTCTCCACTTTTGGCTCTTGCTAATGAGTTTTTCTACTATTCACATCACAATCACATATTCTGATTTCAAGTGTTTCCTGTTTCATACTTACAATTTCAGCAAATAGGGATCAAATGGAAAGAAAGTTTCTAGTGTCTCCTCGGCCATGGCCTTGTCATTGCCATAGACAGTGGCCAGTTTGCGACGTGCATTACGTTCCAGCACGGTGTGACAATACGCCAATTGATGCGTACGTGTGATGCCAGAAAATGCGGTGGCCACCGCAGGCAGGCAATAACGCAATGGATTATAGTGGCACATGGCCAGGCGAGAAAGTTGCAGCGATTGCAAAAATAGTAGATCTATAAAACAGACAGAATAACACATAAGTTAAAATATTTGTATGTTTTTGTTTTGGTTGTGAAATACTTACCTTTTGTATAGGAAGTCAAGTGCTTGGCACGAAAGGCTATTAAATAGAACATGGCCTGACAAGCCGAGAAAAATACCATATTGGCCTTTAGCGAACAATTTTGATTGCTATATTCATCCGAGTCTTCTATATAGGTTAAAGCCCATTTACTTAACTCTTTGAGATAGAATTTTATGGTGCTGCAAGAGACAGATAAATATATGCATTAATATATTAACTAAATTTCACAAATAAACTCACTTTAGTGGCACAAATTTGGCTCTAGCCATAAAGCTGGCCATATAACCCAATGCGGCATGACGTATAACAGCCGACACATTGGGATTTTGCACCTTTAGCCAGAGTGAGCTGAGAAAAGATTCCGCATAGGCGGAACGTATGCTGCATACTTGGAAGATCACAAATTGCACATGACATGTATTATGACTGGGCAGCAAAACTTCATCAAAGATGTACACGAGCATTTTAAAGAAACGATTGGCTGACCAACGTTGCTCATCGCTTGAGTTGGTTGTAATGCGACATTTTTTGTCCAGGAACTTGTAAAGCATCAATAGGCATATGTCTAAAGTCTGTCCGATCGGATGTTCCACCGATTTGGAGAGCTTAGCTGAGGCAACATCATCAATTTGAAATATGCCATCTTCTTGCTCCATTTCATCTTCTTCGTCATCGGTTTCCACATCGATTTCATCACGTGGAGCATTCACATCAAGTATGAGAAGTCTAAAAAATTAAATAAAAATTATTTTGAAAATTTTAAAAAAGATTTCCCACTTACTTTTGCAATACCAGCTGCATGACCAGCTCCTCAAACACTGGCTTATACTCCAATAACCACAGTATATTATACAAATATCCTGCAGTAACATACGATGGTTTCTTAAAATACGGAAACTTGGCGGCAATGGCATCAATGACCACATCAAAGGACATGGGTACAGCAGTTAGAATGCGATTGAGTATGCCATGAACAGTTTCCAGTTCGCCGCGCATACGTTCGTTGGGCGTACCATTTGACCAGTCCGCTACCTCAAAGTCCGTGGGCAACCAGTGGACAATAAATTTCGATATTCCTATATGGATGTAGGTGTTGTGGGCCACCATTATGTCAATGCTGAACTCGGTAAACGCTTCAATGGCCTCCGCAGAGCGTTTTCTCCAATTAACCGAAAGCAGAGCCTCCACCACACTGGCAAAATTGGGAGTTAAGCTATGTACAATTTTTCGGGCATCTTTCATTATCTGGATAACCTCTTCATCCTGGAATTAGAGGATATATTTTCAATGAAAATGCCCGAATTGTAAAATTTCATAACTTACACAAAGATCAGCTTCGCGCAGAAAATAGGAAAACTCCTGCACCAAATGGAAATTGCCATCATCAAGTGCCACACGGACAGATTCCACGAGACCCTTCTCCTTGGGCGTAGCAAAGCGCACCTTATTGAGGGCCGCTGTTTTGGCACGCTCACGATCCGCACTGGAGAAAGGCTTCAGAATGGATGTCACATTCGTTTTTGTTGTATACACCGACATGACGGATAAACAGGAAAGCAATAAAAAAAAAAACAAAAACTATTTCCTAACACGGCGCAATTTAAGTTCACGCAACGAGACCCCACAGACCCTAAGGTTAAATTGAATTTCCAACCAGTACCCGAAAATTCAAAAGCTCTCTACGTTTTATGTATTGAGCTGCTCCTGGAACACTTGTCTTGGGTTTTATTAAGCCAAAATGTCATAATATTCAAAAATTATTTATGATTTTTGGCAGAAATCCGTCCAAATCAAAACACGTTGTAGTTAAGTGTGACCAGCTGATTGAAAGTTGTAGAGTTGCAAGGTGGGGGAAACTGCGTTTATACGAGGAAGTTAATGTAAATAAATTTTGTACAGTTGTTAAGTGATTCGTTTTTAAATATAACACGGAAAAGCAAAATAAAACGTTATTGTCTAATCGCAGTTTTATTTCATCAATATTTCGCGGAATGAAGAAGAAGGTTTTATTATATGTAAGCATTCGTTTTTTTTTTCATAATTCTGCATTAAAAAAATCAAAATTTTTCTTCAGTGAGTTAACTTAGAGTGAAATTTCACTAAAACCATAGCAGAAAACTCTTGTGAGCGCATTAAGACCTCCCGAAACTATGTTGACGGCCCTTTATTGATTTGGCCTTTTTTTGGCTTTTAACAATTATTACAAGATTACAGGTTTAAAAAACCTGTTTAAAAAAATAATTTCAGAAGAATAATGCTCCCATAATTTGGCCAAGAACCAGTCGTGAGTGGTTTGGCAAGAGAAAAATCAAGCTTTTAGAATAAACCAGCGCGTTCTTAAGATATGAGTCGCGTTGAGAACATATGGGTTAACCTTGCACGTCGTGTTTATGCCGGCCGAAACTCGACTCAACTTGACTGAAGAGCTTCGAAAAGGTGTTCTTGGTTAGTGGGCCAAAATACCCGATTCAGAGTTCCAAAACATGATAAGCTCAATGTCTGTATGCATTTTTGACCACATTAATAACCCTAGAGACTTTTCTCATCATTAAAAGATTTTTTATTTTACTAATTTTGTTCATTTAATTTTTTTCAAAAATGTTTTTTATTAAATTTTGCAAAAGATTAAGTGAAGTTTTTCATAAAAAAAATGGAAAAATCATGCTTTTTCTTTAATAAATATAATGGAAATTGTGTATTTAACTAAAATCAGAAATGTTTTAACAATTTTTGGCAAACAAATTTATTAAACCTGTTTTAAACATGTTTTCTGGCCAAAATATAATGGGTTTTAATTATATTTCGGGGAATATCAATGTACCAATGTATTTAAAATACTTTTTCCGGCACTTCATAGTTATGTCAAAATTTATTTGCTCCACGCAATTCATTTCTGTTAAAGGGTTACGACGTTTAAGGGAAGGGGGCGGCCTACCGACGGGGATTTTGAAATTTCCTTTTTAATTCAAAAGAGTTGTAAAAAAAACTATTTTGGCCTCAGTTTGGGTTACTTTTATGCAATGTCCAAGAAATATCGCTAAGAATCCGTTTTTGATAAGCATTTTTTTAAATTGCTTTAGCTCGGGCACCAGAGCAGCTAGAGACATGAAATAAAAAGCCATTGACAGATAATTAATCAAGGTTTTTGCAAATGGAACAAAGTGGCGACCTACACTGAAAAACATTATAGCGCCACCTTAAAACTTTTACACCAATTACCTCCAAGCCTAAGATCATATCTCTAGCTGCTCTGGTGCCCGAGCTATAGCAATTTAAAAAAATGCTTATCAAAAACCGATTTTTAGCGATATTTCTTGAACATTGCATAACCCAAACTGAGGCCAAAACAGTTTTTTTTTAACAACTCTAATGAATTAAAAAGGAAATTTCAAAATCCCCGTCGGTAGGCCGCCCCCTTCCCTTATACGTCGTAACCCTTTATTATTTATTATAATAAACTATATTCAATATATATATATATAATGAGTTTAAGCAACAGATTTCTTTTTCAATATATTAACTTTCCATATAGCTATAATTCCCGCCAACAGCTTTTTTACAAAGTGCGGTAAAATAGCAACATTGGCAACCCTGTGGTATTTTTACTTTAGCATTGTCTGGTCACCTAGTGAGACGCCATGTGTGCCTTTATTTTCTGAAAATTCTTTAGCTGCGTAAATATTAAACAAAAATGGCTTCCATTTTTATGCTGGACACCGCTGGTGACCAGCAATTGCTCAATGAACCAGGCTCTACACTTCGGTACAGTGTCCTGAGCCAAGATCGCCACCAGCTGCAAGAAGAAAAAAGTTGCTCCTCTGAAAGTGAGGATGAGGAAGACTGCGAAGTGGAATTCTTTGGCATTAAACTGAATGGCAAGGATGTCAGCAAGGCTGTGAGCAGTTGCAGTACCCACCAACCACGCTCCAAAGTGGCCCAGCAATTGGATATTATCTCAGAGCAAGTGGCCGAGGCAGTGGAGAATTCAAGTAAACACAAAGTTGAAAAGAGGAAGCTGGTAAGCGACTTGGATCATAGCGAAGAGCCGGATTATAGTATGCGCAAGGAAAATGTTGAGAAAGATATGAAGCAGGCGAGAAGGGTAAAAAATCCGGGACTGGATCAGCAGCATGCCTTGCCCAGCATAGGCAAGAGAAAGCAAACCATTTTGAACAGAGTAAGTGGAAAATGAGTTTAACTTGATAATGATATGTATATGTATATATGATGACATATTCGACATCGTAAGCTTCAGTTGGGCTGCTCGAGGTCATTGCGGTGCCTAAGACTCGCAGATCAGGGGCCATAAAAAGTTTCATCCGTTGTAATCTTAGCTGCTGTCTGGAAGCCTGCGGAGCAGTGGCTGTAAGGCCAGCGGAACATTAATCAGCCCTCTAGACTAGACTGTTATCTGTTGTTAAGTTTCAAGCAGATAATTTAGGCTCGGGCTTATATAAAACCAAATACAATGAAACGCTACTTATGGTCCCACACAACAATGACTGAGGCTCGACTACAGAGGGGCATATCTTGACGACGTCTTTAGTAATCTGATAACATTTCCAACTATATACAAAATATGCCATTTACTATTTCAAAAGTGTAATAATTCTCCATTTATTTTTACATTTGCAGGCTGAACGTGCCAAGACCAAGGGCAGCGGTTGGTTTGACTTGCCTGCCACTGAAATCACTGATGAGATGCGCAATGAACTGAAAATCATACAAATGAGATCTGTGCTAAATCCCAAACATTTCTACAAGAAAAATGATTTGAAAGTTTTACCCAAATACTTTCAAATCGGCACCGTGCAGCATTCAGCTTTGGATCATTACAAGGAGAAGAATACCAGAAAGAGTAAAAAGTCTTTGGTGGATGAACTTTTGGCTGATGAAGCCTTCCAGAAGTTTAATAAGCGTAAATATAATGAGGTTATACAACGCACAGACAAATATGCCCATCGTAAGGCCATGAAAAAGATGAAGAAATTGAAGAAAAATAAATAAGTACTAGAAAATAATTAAATTGCATTTTTATCCGCGGGCAACCTTTGTTCTCTTTGTTCATCCAGCATGCTGATAATTTTAACCGCCAATTGATTAAACATTGCCGCATATTCAGTGTCTGGATATTTGATGACCACAGGTGTGCCCTCTTCACCACACTCGGCTATGTGAGCATCCAGTGGCAGGGATATTAATTTGGTGGGCAGCGATTTAATCGACTTGCTATTGCGAAAGAATTCCAAGCGCTGTTTGCATTTATCACAGATTGAATAGCGCATATTCTCTACCAGACCCAAAATGGGCACTTTCAATTTTTCATACATTTTGGCACCCCTCAAAGTCACTTCCACCGCAGCTGTGTGGGGTGTGGAGACCAAAATGACACCCGTAATGGGAGCATGTTGAGTCAGCGACAAATGTACATCTCCTGTGCCAGGTGGCGTGTCTATAACCAATACATCCAGGGGACTCCAGTCAGCTCCCTTAAGCAGACGCTGTATAGCCGACATGACCAGAGGACCACGCCAAATGATGGCTCCATCCGGCGGTGTCAGCATACCCATTGACAGGCACTTGACATTATAATTTTGGGGTGGAATCATTAGATTTTTATCATTCACCAAAGGCTCACTATGCACATTCATTAGAAGTGGTATGCTGGGACCAAATATATCACCATCTAGCAGCCCTACACGTTTGCCCAGCTTGGCCAGACTGCAGGCAAAGTTGGCTAAGGGGAGAAAGAACCTAAAGATTATTATGTCATAAACAGCTGAACGGCCTTACCTGCTACCGTACTCTTGCCCACTCCGCCTTTGCCAGAGGCCACTACTATGATGTCCTGAACGCCCCGCAAACGCTCCCGCTTGGGCAAACTTCGAGCCATGATGGCCGCTTGATGTTCTGTCAATTTTACGGCATACGAGCGTCGGCCAAATGTGTGCATCAGGGGACGCAAAGCCATTAAACTGGTATTATACATGTCTTACAATAAAATTTTTAAAATTCTCTGACAAGTTTTTGTTATTTTTAAAATAAAATAAAAACAAGTAAGAAAGTCGGTCAAGCCCGACTGTAATATACTCTGTACCTGTTTGTATGTAACTGATAACTTTAAAGTGTGAGGTTTTTTTTTAAATCTGGGGGTGGCAACTCTTTCGACTATCGTTCATCTGGTTGGAAAACGATGTATGGGGGCTCGATAAGTAATGATGAGTAGAATTACCCTATTACATAACTCGTAAAATTATAAAATTTGTATATAATTTCCTATTAACATAGACGTATCTATATTAATCACGCGTGATTTCTGACCGCAGATCATCTCAATTGCATCGCTCCTCTCATACTTGGTCTTTGCCAAATATCTATGGGAAAGCAGGCGGGGGGAAACTGAGAGCGGCGCAGTCCAATTAGATCCTGCCGTCAAGCAAGGTCCAATTGGGAAATTACCAGTTAGCTATTGCCTTCTCGCTTTCTCTTTCTCGTAAGTTCTACCAATCGCTGCGGTGTTGTTGTTGTCGTTGGTTTTTATTTTCTTTTACGTATAGCTCTAATATAGTTCATCTGATCGAAAAACGATGTATGGCGGGTCGATTCATAATAAGTAGTAGAATATATGTCTAGAATGTTCGATCTATCTTGAAAATTGTGGGAGTTATTACGTTTTTTTTAATTTGCGGGAGGAGAATTATATGTTCCATACACTTTAAACCTCTAGCTCTTACCATCTCTGAGATCTATTCGTTCATACGGACAGAGAGACGGACAGACAGACAGACGGACATGGCTATATCAACTCGGCTGTTGATGCTGATCAATAATAAATATAGTTTATAGGGTCGGAGATGCTTCCTTCAGGCTGTTACATACATTTGCACAAACCCAATATACTCTGTGTACCTTCGGTACAGAGTATAAAAAGTCAGCTGATTTAATACGCGCCGGCGGGCTAGTGGTGGCAAAACAAGTTGTGAAAACGGCTAGATTGGCTGGTTCCAAATGTTAATGATATTTCATTTAGATATCAAAACAGTTTTTTTCCCGTGTTTCAGCTTTTTTTGAAAGCAGCGGGCATAGGGAATTTTAGCTTTATTGAAAATATGTTTGGCCTTTTTCAGCTTTTTTTCGTTTTTACTGAAAATATTTGCAAAACTTGTAAGCAAATCGTTACTTTGTTATCTTTTTTAGCCTTTAAAGCAACTTAAACTGAAGTATTTTAGTACTTTTTCTATTAACGAGTAGTACTTACAACAAGTAAGTACATTTTAATAATTTTGTTTGTCAATTTCAGGCTGACGTAGAATTTCTGCATTCTAAAACAAATCGACAATATTTTTCAACCAAAAAACAAAGCATTTCTTCTATTTTAGAGGGTTTTGGTACACAAAATATATATTACAGTTTGAGCGTCAACATAATGACATCCATTTGTAGCTTTTTTTTATTTTGTTGAAAACAGCTTTTTTGATGCTCAAAAGTTGGCAACACTGTTCCGTTGATCTTACTAGTACGGTGTGTATTTTGCGTAGGAAAAAAATTTATAAATAAATTGATCCTACATGTTTCAAGTCAAAATTGCAATAAATAACACAAATACATCAATACAACAATAAATTGGTGACAATTTAATTAAGTTTAAATTAAAAAATAAACGTTTAACAAATTGTAAAAACGAACTAGAAGAACGAGAAATTAAAACTTGGAACTAGGATTGACACTCTGACTGCGAAGTGGAAACAATTTAAGGGGTTATTATAAAGAAAAATAACGGTAAAATTAGTATAAAAATTCAAATATAAATGTTTTAAACTTACTGATAATAAAAAAGTAGTGTATATAGTGGAACACACGGTACGAGCGAAGCTCCTTACGAAGAAAAATCTGAATCAAATTAGGAATTCTTGCATAAGAATATAAAAGTTATTTTATTATTATAACTTTATATAAAATAGTGTTGGAAAATAGTGTACCTGTACTAGTCCCAGAACCCTGAGCCCAGATACCTGATACCTGATCCCAGACCTGAGATCGCTGATACCTAATCCCAGATCCCTGATCCGAGATCCCTGAACCTTGATCCCTGACCCGTGATCCCTAATCCCAGATTCGTGATCTCTGATCCCAGATTCCTGATCCCAGATCCGTGAACACTGATCCCAGATCCGAGATCCCATATCCCAGATCGCTGATCCCTTATCCGAGATCCATGCCAGATCGCTGATCCTAGATTCCTGATCTGAGATTCCAGATCCGAGATACATCCCTGATCCCAAATCCAAGATCCCTGATTTCAGATCCCAGATCACTTATCCCTGATCCGAGGTCCCTAATCCCAGATCCCAGATCCTACATCCCTGATCCCAGATCCCTGTATATGTACAATTTCGAATTGTTAAATGTTCTCGCTTCTAAGATCCCATTGTGATATTCGGCTTTTGATATTTTCATATATCTTCATCATCTTGATAGCATATAGTTTCAACCGATTTCATAAATCGTTTCTTGGAAATCACAACTCTTACCAATTCCTGAATATCTCATAATTTAAAAAAAACTGTTAAATGTGAAGCAAAGTTTAATGAAAATTGTTCTTAATTATTTTTAATATTTTTAAGCTCTGCAAAATCTGTTGTAACTGGAATTACCCAAAAATTTGGTCAAATTATTTGCGTTCTCACACGCTAGCTAAAGATGTTCAAATGTTTGGCTTGAAAATAGCTAAATTTGACAACTGATCGCAATATATTTTTTGCCATCTTAGCCGGTTTCTTTGTACCTGATTTAAGTTGACCATGGTTTCGCAATGCTACCGCTTGGATTTAGATTTGGAGGACAAGGATAACACTTTGGAGCACCCGGAACCGCCCGAAGATGATGACGCCCTTTGGTCCATTGACGATGACACCCTCTTTCATCCCCAGGGCCTAATCCATCATAGTGTGGGCACCAGTGGCAAGTCGGTGTTTGTCACCTGGAATGAATATTATTTGCTAAATTTTCGCTTCAAGAAATCCAAAGGCTCCAGCAATGTCAAAATGACTAAAGTGCGTATACCCCTGCCCAGTGGCAATGGACGAAGTTGTTTGCGTAGCATCCATATGTTGGAGTACAATTCCATATTACTGATGTCGGACGGCCTGGTGTATTGCTTTGAGTCCATCAAATCGTTACATGCCATCAGTTGGTTAAGCGGTGTGCGTTGTTTCTCGCAAACGGATAAAGGATTCAGTGTGATACGCCAGCAGGAGCAGCGTTTACTATTACAGATCTATGTGGATTTGCCCAGTCTGGATAAGGGCGGTAGCACGCTACAGCATAGCTATGATATAACCTATGATGGGCAGAATATATTCCAATGTGATTGGGAGAATGATGAATATACGCTAATGAGCGTAAAGGTCAGCGAAGAGCAGGAGACATTTATGCAGTGTCTATTCGGAACGGGTGTGAGAAAACACGAGTATGTGCACATCTTTAGCATCAGTGGACATATATTTGCCTTGATACCCCATCTAGCGGAGAGTGAGGAGGAGGAACCCGAGCAAGCCTATCACATTGAACTACTTTGTGTGTATGTGTCCTCGATCAGTTTTATACGCCTGCTACCTGAACAGAATCTCTGCCTGATCTTTCTCTCCAGTGGCAGTGTGGATATATGGTATATGTCTCAATTGATTCAACTGAAGCAGCGAAAATTGCATCATTTGGGCACTGAATGGTTGGATTATGATGCCTCTAGTCCAAATGGTGACTTTTTTTATACCGATGGCGAGCAATTGGTGCGTCTGAGATTCAAATTCGATACGGAAACGGATGGATGTGATGTAGAGAGCTGGTATAAACCCATACCGGGTATGCAGGCCTGCGCCTGGGTGGCGGATATTGAGCAATTGGTTTGCCTAAGTGAAAATAATATATTCTATCGCATTGCCTTTAGAGAGCAGGAAAGACAGGGCTTAAATGGAGCCGCTGCTGAGGGAATGAGCGATTTAACCCCCTTGGCCCTGGAGAGATTACGTCGCAATGCTCAAGCTTTGGAGCAGTACGAGCAACAGCCTGCCCAGCTACAGAAAGCCATACAACGTGAACATGAAAAGCAACAACTGGTGGCTGTGGCCCTAAATGCCCACATTTATGGAGCAGACTTTAAAGCCAGCTTGGAATTTCAACGTCAAGTGCCTTTGTACAGCCAGGAAGTCTTACTCCTGCAGGCTCACTCTTCGGATCTGAGCTCTAGACTTTATGCCCTCATCAAATTAAATTTAACTCAAGGCCAATTGCTAAACTGCACCCACTGGCAATTGCTAATCTATTATGATCATCAATATCAAAGTCATGTTATACCCTCCAAGCTGCTTCTAAGTAAAACCTGTCTACTGGTCATACCTCTACAAAAAATTCCAAATGAGCTGTTGCCTGAATTTACCTTCAAACTGGTGGCCTTTGTGGAGCTAAATACCCAAATTACTGCGGTGGTGTTACCCATAAAAATTGAGGAAACTCCAGTTAGCTATAAATCACTCTTCAGTGGTCATTTATCAGCCATTATGTTAAGTCCAAACTTAATCTTACCCCAACTCAAGAGGAAACCACAAACCGGCTTAATGCAACACAAGATTCGTGCTCCTCAAGGTCTTACTCTGCAGCATATTTCGGAATTATTTAATGCCCAGGCTAACATTGAAGAAAGTCAGCTGATTGTATACTTTTTAGACTCAAAAGTGTGTCTAAGCCAAAGCCAAACTGAAGAGAATCATTTTATTATTATGGAAAGTGAAGACGCTTCAGCCATTTATTATGTCAAACAGCAATTATTTTCAAATGGTATGAAATGGACAGGACAGGAGCCACTAGCTCTAGGTCAGATAATGGTAAGTTTTTGAAAAAATTACACTAAGTTACAGATGAATCAAAAAACTGAGCATTTTAAATGTGTTTTTTTTTAATTTTACCTTTTTTAAAGATTTTTTGTGGTGCTCTAGAATCAAACCACAGAATACAATTATATTGTACTAGCTTATACCCACGGCTTCGCTCGCACTTGAAAAAAGTAATCCAATAAGGAACCAACTATAAGCAACGCCTTTTTTTAATTATTTAAAATCCATCTGCAAAGCCGGAAAACTGTCGGAGAACTAATGTATGCGGCTTTTTATACACTTGAAAAGTGTATATTAATTTTGCCCAGAAGTTTGTAACGCATAGAAATATTCATTTCCGACCCCATAAACTATATATATTCTTGATCAGGACGACGAGCCGAGTTCATTTCCGCTTGTCCGTCCGTCCGTCTGTCTGTCTGTCTGTCTGTCTGTTTCTACGCGAACTACTTCCTCAGTTTTATAGCTATCGAGCTGAAATTTTGCACAGAGTCTTCTTTTTACTGCACGCAACTAATATGTCGGAACCGGCCGGATCGGATGACTATATCATATAGCTGCCATAGGAACGATCGGTCTAAGAACTAGTTCTAGTTAGAAAAACTTTTTTGTTTTCCATCGTATCGTCACTAATCTTGGTATATGTTAGTTTTATATGCTTCCACAGAATTCTGGAAAAATTGATCAAAATCGGATCACTATAGCATATAGCTGCCATAGGAACGATCGGTCGAAAAATAAGTCTTTGTGAGAAAAACTTTTTTGATTTCCATCGTAGCGTCTCCAATCGTAGTATATATTTGTTTTATTTGGTTCCACACAATTCTGAACAAATTTATCAAAATCGGATGACTATAGCATATAGCTGACATATAAACGGTCGGTCAAAAAACTACTCCTAGTGAGCAAAACTTTTTTGTTTTTTATCGTAGCGTCCCCAATCTTGGTATATATTAGTTTTATATGCTTTCACATAATTTTGAAAAAAATTATCAAAATCGGATGACTATAGCATATAGCTGCTATAGGACCGATCGGTCGGAAAATGTGTTTTACTAAGAAACGTTTTTTTTATGGTATCAAATTTTTATTATCAATGATTTAATAATTTTAAATATCTGATATCTATATATATATATTTTTCCAGTTAAATCAGTTGGAGTAAAGTTTTTCAAGTGTATTAAAACTTCGGCACAGACGAAGTTAGCTTTGCCTTCTCGTTTGTTCTTCTTTTTGACCTACCACAATAGTAACAACGTAATCTTTAAAATTTTGAAAATCACCCTGCAAACTCGGAAAATGAGTTCTTAACAGGAACATGATAACAAGTTTAATATATCACCAGTTTTACGGATTTTTCAAAATTTTAAATCCCGTTGATAACATTTTGTTATGTAGAGCTTTAGAAATAAATTTGGATCTGATCGGATGAAAGCCAAAAGAGTTTCCCGCCCATTTTCCGACATTCGTGGAATATTTTCCAAAATTTAAAAGCGATGTATTTCATATTTTTGTATGTGCAACTTGAAATAGGAGTTTGAAGCGAATAGGACAATAATTGAAAATCGACCAAACATTTTCAAGCGGTTGGGTGGATTTTCCATCAAAAGTGAATACAATTTTTAAAATATTTTCATATAGAGCTGGGCATTTTCCAAAATATGAGAACGCGATGTTAATATTTTGTTGATGGAAATCAAAAGAGTCTCATACAACAGTTTTCCGCCCATTTTCCCTTTTTTGGGGGAAGATTATCCAATATTCAAAATTCACTTACTCCATATTTGTGTATGTTTAGCTAAACGCTAAACCCATTTTCTACCCATGGGTTATTTTTTTGGGAGATTTCCCAAAATGTTAAAATCGAGTTGTTAATATTTTGTTATGTAGAGTTTTGAAAAGAAGTTTGGAGCTAATCGGAAGAAAAACATTGGTGTTTTATAGAACAGTTTTCCGACCATTTCTGACATTTTCCGGTGGGTTTTTCCAAAATGTAAAAGTCCTATTTGTGTATGTGTAGTTTTAAAAATGAATTTTGAGCTTATCGTTTGGAAACTATACTTTCGGCCATTTAACTGATTTTTAACTCATGGGGGTGTAGTGGGTTAATTTTCCGGAAAACTGGTATGCAGTTATTGATGAATTTTTATTTCGATATTTTTAAAACTAGTTTGGAGCTGATCGGATGATACAAAAAAAAGTTTCATTCAACAGTTTTCTGTGAACTTTCCACATTTCACGGCGGAATTTTCCAAAACCCCGTCTTAGTACTCACTTTCGGAATAAGATGAAAATACATGTGCGACGGTCACCAATCAGTCAGTCTGGTTGAACTCTTTTATATATATATAAACTGAGTGTTTGAAATTTGATTTTAATAAATTTATGAATTTTCTTTTTCCAGAAATTGCAATGCGAGACGGAACGCTTCTATGGCACCATGGGCGAGCATACCATGGAGTGTGAGACTAGTGTAGAGATGCGTTTGGAAGCTTTGCAATCGCAATATCAAGCTTTAAGAAATATAATTATTTGAAAAAAGTAATACCCAAACGAAAAATTGTTTTATGATCGAGTTGAGGGATGAATGAGTGTGTGAGGACCTGTCTTTACACTCTGTGCTCCGTATATTTAAAGATTACAGACACACTCCCAAATAGAGTTGTGTAATATACTTGGGTTGCTATTTAAGTTTATGGCCTAGATCACTTCTAGCCATTCTAGGACCAATTGGCATTTTCCCAAAAAAAAGTTTGGACTTTTATCGATAAAAGCTCCATACAACTCTTTCATGTGTGACCACGTTTGAAATCGATTAACGATTAATCAAAAACTTACCTCGACAGAAATATGGAATTAACTCGTGAAAATTTTCGTGCAATCATTTTTCACAACTTTCGACGTGGATTATCACGACAAGAGTGCAACGATGAACTTAAATCTTTGTATGGCGATGAAGCACCATCCTATAGCACTGTGAAAAATTGGTTTAATGAATTCGATCGCGGGCGACGCTCGCTCGAAGACGAAGGTTGTGATGGTCGTCCAAAAACAGTCGTTGTGCCAGAAAACATTGATGCCGTGCGTGAACTAATAATGCAAGATCGTCATGTGACATACCGTGAGATAAAGGCATCCTTGGGCATTTCTTCCACCAGCATACATTCGATGTTGCATGAACACCTGGGCGTAAAAAATGTTTGTTCTCGTTGGATCTCTCCCGCACAATTTGACAATCGCCCAAAAAAAGGCTCATGTGGAATGGTGCAAAGAAATTTTGAAAAAATAAAATCGCGGTGTTTCAAAAGACGTTTATAAGATCGTCACAGGTGACGAATCATGGGTCTTCAGCAGCAATCGACCGTGTGGGTCTTCGACGACGAGCCAAATCCAACGATTGTCGTTCGTGGAAGAAGCACTTCGAAGCAAATGGTCGCCTGTTTCTTCGGTAAAACTGGTCATGTGGTGACTGTTCCGCTTGAGCAACGTAGGACGGTCAATTCTGAGTGGT
Organism: Lordiphosa mommai; assembly: GCA_018904225.1. Classification (NCBI taxonomy): domain Eukaryota; kingdom Metazoa; phylum Arthropoda; class Insecta; order Diptera; family Drosophilidae; genus Lordiphosa; species Lordiphosa mommai. Next base: position 213,061 of record JAEIFT010000125.1, on the reverse strand, counting down.
ACACCACAATTTGTTTGCCTGAAGTCTTCGGAGAAATTCGAAAAACGAACAAGAGTAGACAGATCGTTGTGCACCATGACAATGCGAGCTCTCACACATCAGCTCACACCAGCGCCTTTTTGACCGCCCAAAACGTCGAATTGATGGGTCATCCGCCGTACAGCCCTGACTTGGCACCCAATGACTTCTTTTTATTCCCGCACATCAATTTTCGTCGATTTTCGTCGCCAGAAAATGCTGTTGAAGAGTTCAAAAACCATGTTTTTGAGGTGTCTCAATCAGAGTGGAAAAAGTGCATCGACAATTGGTTTGAGCGCATGCAAAAGTGTATAAATCTTGCTGGAGAATACTTTGAAAAACAATAAAACCATTTTTGATCATAAATATTCGGGTTTTCATTATTAGGCCAGAAATATATATAGCAACCTACGTACAAGGGATTAAAAACTACTCAGGATAAGATCAATGGAACTTTAGGTCTTTTGAAAAATTAAAATTTTACGGGAAATTGCCTCCTGATTATCTTATATTTTTGAACATCTCGGGCAAACTTCGAGAGAGGGCTAACAGGAAGCAGTTAAAAGTTTTAAGTTGGTCACACTGCAGTGCTATGTTATCGACAAGTTAACATACCTAAATGAAAAATGCAAAGCAATTACCACAAAGGATTTAATTTTTGAATGTTGCGCCTGTTGGCGGTTGAGCAGAACAGGGGGGTACTACTAAACCCAACTGTAATCGAATGCGGTACTACTAATTCCAAAAATAATCGACCGCACAGACCTGCCAACTCCTTGCGATTTACATACTAACATCCTGGATTTTTGTTTATTAAACAATTTAACAAAACAAAATGGATTTATACGACGACATAGACACCAAACCGCGTGCCAGCCAAATCGATGGCTGGTCATCGGGCATTAAAATGCTGCAAACGCAGCTGGCGGTAAAGAAGGCGCAGCTACCCAAGGAACTAATCAAGAAACCGGTGAGTGGGAGGGAGCAGGGTGTGGGGGAGTGAACCGATTTTCAAGTCTTTCCTTTCAATTACCAGCTAATGACTCCCGTAGTCAATTTGAGAGCCAAACGTACTGCAGATGCTGCCGAGGTAACAGTATTCTCACCCGTGGTGGCCACCACCTCCTCGAAACCTATAATAGCAGGCACCCCCTTGCCGCCACCTGCTTTGGAGAGTGTGAAAAAGGATGATTGGGGTGACTTTGTGGACGAATACGATCCGCAGTGGCCGAATGAGTATGAAAAACTGAAAGAGAAGACCAAAGGCAGTGAAAAATCTCGTCAAGGCGGCGGAACCGGAGGAGGTGGCAATAAGGAACGAGGCAAGGAACGCGATCAGGATAGAGAACACGATCGAAAACGTGGTCGCGGCAGTGGACGTGGTGGTGGCGGCGGTGGTCAACGTGAGAATCGTGACAGAGATGACAACTCTCCACCCACCATGAAATTTGCAGGATTTGGCCAGCGACCGAGTGATGAGGATCGTTATAGTCCACCGGCGCCTGGATCAATGGCCAAACAGGGTGGCGGAGCGGCCATAGCGCCGCCACCCTCACTGCAGGAGATTTCTATAGATAATGGCGATGGCAACTCAAATGTCACCATACCCTACTCGGCCAGTTCGGTGGCAGCCAAAATAATGGCTAAATATGGTTTCAAAGATGGTCAGGGATTGGGTAAATCAGAGCAGGGCATGTCGGTGGCTCTGCAAGTGGAGAAAACTTCAAAGCGTGGCGGTCGGATTATACACGAAAAAGATGTGTTTTTGCCACCCACGCCATCGACGCCAGGTGGAGGAGGAGGAGGAGGATCGCCTCCCTTGATGGCGCCTCCCAGTCCGGGACACAGTGTCATGCCGCCACCGCCTTTGCCTGGCCTAGCGACAGCTGCCAATGAACCTGAGCCCAGCATAACCGAAATCATGAAAGATCCCAGCAAAGTTGTTTTGCTGAGAAATATGGTGGGTCCCGGCGATGTGGATGAGGAACTGGAACCGGAGGTCAAGGACGAATGTAATACCAAATATGGTGATGTAAACAGTGTTATAATACATGAAGCTTTTGGCACCACGCCGGAGGATGCAGTGAAAATCTTTGTGGAGTTTCGGCGCATTGAAAGTGCCATCAAAGGTGGGAAACCAATTATTATTTAAAAAAAATTATATTAATTTATGTTTAACCCTTAGCTGTGGTGGACTTGAATGGACGTTTCTTTGGAGGACGACAGGTGCGAGCGGGATTTTATAATTTTGATAAGTTTAAAAGTTTTCAATTAAATTAATTAAAAATAATAATTTGAATTTGGCGCCTTCGATAAAAGTTTTTTGTTCTAAAGCGACATCTGGCGGCGCTCAGGCCCACTTTTATTACTAAGCAACCCTGCTTAGGCAGTCTATACACGTCACAATCGGGCAGCCAACTGAGACCTGTCCACTTTGCTCTTTTAATCGGAGTGTTAGTTGCTTTAAACTTCACAATTGTGAATTTTCTTTTAAATACACTTGGTAATTTCCTTTCCAAACGAACAGAATTCTAGGAAAACATACTTTGTGTATTTATTGACAACTCACAATAGCTGAGGTCGTGACGTGCCGAATGCGCCCAGCCCGAGTGTGCAGAGCTGGAGGAGAACTGAAAACAATTAAAATCGAAGCTAAACGAAAATAAAAGAATAACTGGAAATTCAACAAACACTGAAACGGATTAACATAATAAAAACCAAGGTAAGTTTGTGTTCTAATGCGCCATGGAAAAAGTTACAGTGAAGAGTGCCACGGAGAAATAGTTATTTGTATTCTTTTTTTTTTTTTTTTTTGCAAAACGGTAAATACCACCTCCCCTCCCCTGTCCGACAATCGGCCCACTAAGCCATGACCCAAGACATTTGTAATTAAATTCAATTAAGCGAAGAGAGTATTAATTTTTGTATATCAATTTCATTTGTTTTTTTGTGTTTTTTTTTTGTAAGAAGGCAAATTGCTGCCAGACCAACCGCGCCCGCAGCAGCCACTGACTGCAGCCTGCATTTGTAATTGTAGGCTCTGCTCCATGCCAATCAAAATCAACAACAAAACTTTGCATTGTCGGGTTCACATAACGGCGCGCGGCTCCACAGCGCCCACCACCCACCGCCCCCTCAAGTAGTGCTTGTTGTTGTCGGGTCATGGGCCTCTCTCGCTATCGCTGCCGCTGCCGTCGCCGCCACTGACAAGGTAAGGGGGGCCATGGATATAGGAAGGGCTGTTGTTGTTGCACACACACACACAACCACCCCATTTTATTTAATATTGCACGCACATATTTCTCGATTCGAAAACAACAAACTGGAGCAGCTACTGCCCAAAATCTCTTTGGTGTGTGCTACTCTTCACCTCACACACATACGCATTTTTGAGACAGTCATGTGCCCCGCACTTGCTTTTGGCCTGTTCAATTATATTTTCAAAAAAAAAAAAAAACAAAACAAAAATTCTATTTATATACGGAATACGGAACAGTTTTTTTTTTTCGCCTGCACTGATGAAGTTCTTGTTCTACACAACACACACACACTCACACACATATAGAGACAACCAATACGGAAATGTTTTTATGAGAGATGTGGGATTGCGAAAGGAAAATCCTGTATGAGAAATTGTTTTTCAGTTTCAGAGGCATCTTGCTCTCGTCTATTTACTCTAATCTTTCTATTGCACTGTGTTTGGGCCTACTTTATGTTGGTCAGAACCACCCGGATTGAATGAATATACCATAGAGTTGAGTTTTTTATATACAGAATAAACATTAATCGATTATGAATTGTCCATTTTGTTCGACCATCTTTGATTAACTTCTCACCCTTATCGTCAAAGTTTTCTGAGTTTAGAGGACTACTGGCGTACAAACGAGAGCCTTTTCCATGAAACATAACAACTTTACTCTCATCTTTCTATAAAATATTTCAACATTTTTGAGTTGTCCAATTTAGATGTTCCTTTGCGAATTTCATGCGCTTACTAATATGTCTGGCTTTTAACAGAGGACTGACGCAGTTATATTTGGGTCCCTTTTGAGCTCAGTTGCAGCCTTAAAATTATCCCTCTTGCCCTCGAGGATCAATCTTTTGACATGAAACTGGGCCAGGAATCGCTTTTGAGCAATTCTTTCAGTCTTTTCTTTGTAGTTTATTGCGATCCGTATTATTTTATTTGAATACCCAAACAATCGAACAACTTCTCTAAAGGATTTTCCAATCAATATGGATTTTTTTTGATGATATCACTATTTTCCGAACTCCAGTGTTTTCCACGAGCCTTGGTATTGATTTACCGAGAAGGCGAAGCTAACTTCGACTGTGCCGAAGTTTTAATACATTTGAAAAACTTTACTCCAACTGATTTAACTGACTGGGCAAAATGGCCTTTGGTCCTTTTTTGGCCTGCCAAAATACGATTTTTTATCAGATCAAAAAATCGATAGGTCATTGTATGAAGAACTATATAAAAAACATGTGGAAAAATTCGGTAGTGATCGGATCATTTGTCTTTGAGTAATCACTGCAGCTAATTCGGATAATGCTGTAAAATGATAAACTCTCTAGCTGCCGAGCGGTTGCTCTTTAAATTGCTATAACTGAAAAACTTTTTGAGTTAACGATTTAAAATTTTAATATGCTATTTTTAAAGGTGTAATCCAGGGATGCAAACCGGTTCTGAACTGAACCGAAACGGTGTTCTAACAAAAATGCATATCCGAACCGAAAACCGCCTTTAAAAACGGTTCGGTTCAGTTTATCGATGAGTTTTATGATGTAAAGAAGATATTGCACTTGTGAATTTGGAAATTTTTCTAAGGTAGTAGTAGTGTTTCCCCATAAATCATATTTTAGCCTTTGCTGTTCCTTCAAGTTCTCTATTAAACAGAATGCATTCTTCTTGTTCAGAGGATGGACTGAAATCAAGTTAATTCGAACCGTTTTCGAAATACTCTGGTATATATTACATTTTAGTTTGTTAACAATCATTAAACTTATTGACAGAGCCTTCACATCTGTCTTTATATATATATAAGTACATTTACAAGTACATATAATAAGTACATTTCTAATAAAACTAGCTCGCTAAGGCAATAATGAATTAAATGCGCGGTACCTAATTTCTGTCTAAAATTAATATATTTCTAATGAGAATCGAAGTTATTTTAATGCTATCTAAGAAACCCATTTCAAAAATTAATGCAGAATGTTGGTTTTATTTTCGAAAGTTCGGAAGTTTAAAAAACAGGATCTCACGCCTGAATCCGTTTTCGATTTATATATTTACCGTGATCCACTAAACCGAACCAAAACCGCGGTTCGGATTGCTACAAGAACCATATTATCAACCGAACCGATGGTTTAAAATCTCTGTGAACCGCAAAACCGAACCACTCCTTATTTCCGAGCAGTTTGCATCCCTGGTGTTATCTATTGAAATATGAAAAAAATCGATTTTTGTTAAGAAAATAAAGTGCGCATACTATCAGGGGCAAAAAGCATGAGTTTTTAATAGCATAAACGTTGTATTAGTTCACGTATAAATGAACTTTTCCACGAAGAAATAAACCGAGAAATTTGGACTAAAAGCAATTCAAATGGATGTCAAGTACGAGAGTATTAACTTGTGTAAGGATTTTCCAATTTTGAAATTCTTGTCCCGATCCCGTCTTTGGCTCGGTCTTTATTTTTAACTCGAAATATGCTTTTTTGAAAAACACGGGATTCTTTACGGGTTCGAACCTCTGAACCGAACCTCGTCCAAAATGTTGGATGATTTAAACCAGGGATGTAAACCGGTTCTGAACCGAATCAAAAAAATTGAGCTCGTAAACCGAACCAAAAACCGAACCGGTGTTCTTTCGAAAATGCTGAACCTAACCGAAAATCGCCTACAAAAATGGTTCGGTTCGGTTCATTCAAACACCACGATATTGTACCTTAAAATTGAGCAATTTTTCTAAGGTAGTGGTAGTGTTTCCTCGTTAACCTAAGTTTAGACTTTTCAGTACCTTTATGTTCTCTATTTTACGTTTATAGAGAAATTATTATGCGTTCTTCTAGTTCAGACGATAGAACGACGCTTTCTTTTGTTAGGCTTTTAAATATTAAATATTATATGGACGGTACCTGATTTCGATCTAAATAATTAAATACATTTAGGGCCGATTTCTCATCTAGATAACTGCTATGTATCAGATAATCACTCATTTTACTCTGTTATTTGTAAGTTTATATGACACATAGTGCTATGTAGGAGATCAGAAATCGGCCCTTAGATTAGGAATATAAGTTATTGAAATTCATTTTAAGAAATAGATTTAAAAATAAATGGAAATATCGTTTCAGTTTAGAAAGTTCGGAAATTCGGAATAGGGATCAGCTTGAACCACTGAACCGATCCATAACCACTGTTCAGATTGCTACAAAAACCATATTATAAACCGAACCGGTGGTTTAAAAAATCAGTGAACCACAGAACCGAACCACTCCTTATTTCCGAACGGTTTGCATCCCTGATTTAAACAAAATATACAAAATGTAAATGAAAATACGATGCATACGGCGCAGGTTAAAAATAATTTATATACCGTGAAATATTTTGCGGTCTGTCCAGGCGAATGTTTGAAAAACAGTGTTAAAAAAAGTGTTGGAAAGTATCCCAAAGGTCAAGTGGTCTAGAACTTATTACTAAGTTTAATTGAAAATGTCAAGGTTGGCCAGGCGATTGCTTGGAGTGTATGCTGGGTTCCCGTGTGAGCGTTAAGAGATATTTTGAAATTGAATTTTACCCCTACCAAAAAATCTTCCGTACCGAAATTAAAGATGTTTCACATTTAAAGTTGAAAGTCTAAAATATGTAGATTTTGTTAGTTCTTTACTCATTTTTGTATTTCTTCAATTTGCTTGATTCGTGCTTCTAATTATGTGGATATAATACTCAACTTTTTCTGTCTCTACTTGCCTGCCTGCTCTAGAACACACAACATTTGACATCAATCATTACAAACACTGAGAAATCAATCGACAACTGTCAAATATAATATTTTAGTTGTCTCCGTTTACTCTCCAAACCAGAAAATAGAAATAGTCAATCTGAAACTATCTCTATCTCAGCATTTTTAATTTGGTCCTTTTAAATATATCAAAAAAACAAAAAACTAACTCCTTTTCTTTTAAAAACTCCTTTTAATGTGCAGTGATGGTCTTGGTGAGCAACGAATGGGTGAACAATAAGGATGACGAACAGAAATCAATTCCAGCAACGCCCACAACAACAACCACAACGACAGCAGCAGCAGCTGAATTAGCCGGAGTCGTAGGCAGCGGAGGAGCAGGCACAGCGGATTTAACATACAGAGCTGGCAGCGTTGGAGGAGTTGGAGGCGGAGGAACAGTAGCAGCAACTGGCAAGCGTAAAAAATCCGGCAACAATATGGAAACCAATAATAAAAAGTCAGACCAAGAGCAGCTACTACAGCTGATTAAGCTGGAGAAACATGAACTGGAGACCGGTGCAGATGATGACGATTCAAATGAAAATCAGGAAAATAATAATATGGAGATATGCGACTCCAATACAAATACCCTGCAAGGTCTAAGCAGTCCCGAGAGACGCATGATGATGACCACACCCACGCAGTCGCCAGGCGCAACTCAACAGGTGCTACATATGGCCTTGAATTCCGTGCTAAATGCCAATAATGTGGCCGGAGGAGGAGGAGGAATAGGAGTTCCACCATTGTTCAACTCTTTGGGTGGTCTAAATAACGGTGCCTTATTGCAAAGGGAGTCGATGGATTGCAACATTATGTCAACGTCTCCACAAACAGCTTCACCTGATTCCGAGCTTGATTGTCCCAGCACGGGCAAGGGTGAGGCCAGGATTGTGCTTCACTGCGAGGCCAAGTCGCATAAATTCGAGACACGCACCATACTCCTGCAACCGAATCAGGAGTGCAAGGTGGGTCGTCTCATAGCCAAGAGTAAGGCCAGCGAGGGAAATGCCATTTTTGATTGCAAAGTGTTGTCCCGCAACCATGCCATGCTCTGGTACACAGCCGATGGACATTTTTGGGTCAAGGATACCAAATCCAGCAATGGCACATTTATTAATGACTACAAGCTGGGCAATGAACCGGCTGAGCTGCATTTCGGTGATACCGTCAAATTTGGCGTCGAGGTCATAGAGAATTCACGTCAGGAGGTGCATGGTTGCATCATTGCCAAAGTCACACTTTTCCTGCCCGATGGACGTGAGGCCATTTCAATTGAAACCGATCAATTGCAACTGGCTGGTCCCAATCGCATCAGTTTCGATGAGATTCAACGCCTGAACTCATTTCTCCAGGAGGCCGCACAGCGTGAGAAGATGCTGAAGGCCAAGCTGAGCAGTTTACAGGGTGTGCTCGACTCGACGCGCAAGAATTCGGCCATGTGCTGGCAAAGTATGATCACCGAGGATCAATTGTTGCACAAAATCAATCTGCTGGAAAAGAAACTGCAAATGATGGAGAAGAATGTGCCGGAGAATGCGTTAAGGAATGAGGTAAGTGCTGGACAAATTGTTTGTTTAATAATTTCCCAATACAACAAGACTCATGTCTTGATAATTATAGTATTGGTCACAATATGTAATTCGGGGAAGTAGAAGATAATCATATATATAAAAGAGTTCAACCTGACTGACTGACTGACTGATTGGTGACCGTCGCGCAGCCCAAACCGTTGTATCGAAGGTACAAAGAGTATATTGGGTATGTGCAAATGTATGTAACAGGCAGAAGGAAGCATCTCTGACCCTATAAAGTATATATACTCTTGATCAGCATCAACAGCCGAGTCGATATACCCATGTCCGTCTGTCTGTCCGTATGAAAAAAGAGATCTCAGAGATGGTAAGAGATAGAGGTTTGAGGTGTATGGAACATATATTTCTTATATTGCAGGCAGATCAAGTTTAGTTTTGATTTTGCACAATGAAACACCTCAATATAAATTTGGAGTTAGGTTCGACCTTAGACATATCTACCATCTACAGAGCCCCCATACATAGTTTTCCGATCAGATGAACGATAAAGAGTTGCCACCCACAATGAAAATCACCAAAACAAATTTGGAGTAGGTGAACTAGACTATTATCCTTCCTTCTCGTGTGACGTAGGAGGGGGTATGAAAAACACCAAAATCAATTGGAGTTAGGTTGCGAACTAGACTATTCACTGATCATTCTTATGAGCCCCAATAATCGTTTTCCGATAGAGAACGATATAGTGCCCCCCCCCGCAAATTGAAAAACACCTCAAATATCCCGCAATTTTGGAGTTAGGTTGTTCGAACCTTCTAGACATATATTCTACTCATCATTACTTTTTGAGCCCCCATACATCGTTTTTCGATCAGATGAACGATAGTAGAGTTGCCACCCCCGCAATTTGAAAAACTCCTCAAACATCCCGCAATTTTTGAGTTAGGTTTTTTTAACCTTTTAGACATATATTTTACTCATCATTACTTATCGAACCCCCATACATTGTTTTCCGATCAGATGAGCGATGGTAGAGTTGCCACCCCTACAATTTGAAAAAATCTTATATCTTCTACAATTTTAAAGACAGATTATTTGAACCTTTTAGGCATATATTTTAATCGTCATTACCTATCGATCCACCATACACCGTTTTCAGATCAGATGAACGATATTCGAGTTATAAGCAAATCAAATAATTATGCTGGGCATCACTGCCCGTAATCGTGATGGGCAGCACTTGCACAGTTTGTGTGACCCCACACTTTCAAGTTATTAGTTATATACAAACAGGTACAGAGTATATTACAGTCGGGCTTGACCGACTTTCTTACTTGTGAGGTCTGGTTTATGTCCCATGTATTCCCATTTGTGTCCCGATTTATTCATGAAATGTTTACAAATAAATTAATTGCTTATTTGCAAATTTTTGCTAACAAACGATAGATTGTTATTATGCAAATGACTTGCATATACCCAATAACTGCTTGTATGGAATTATCGCTTATATGCAAAAATTATGCATATAAGCATTTGCATATAAGCGATATTCACTGTATTTAGATCTGTATTGAAAATGTGGGTAATGTGATCAAGAAGCATTGGCAAAACAATTTTTAGAAATTTTGGGTTAAGTTTGTCAAGATCTTTTGCGTCTGATTTGGCATTTAAAATACTTTCTTGGATACAAAAAGCTAAAATTATTATCACAGCGTTGCCTGGCATTTACATACGTATTATGCGTGGGAGCGGGTACATTTGTCTGTAAAAATTGTTTATCAATTTGATCCACATCCAAATCACGACCTAGTTGTGGACTACTTGATAACTTGAGCTCCTTCCAAATTTTACCAGATGCTCCTGCGCTGTTAAGCTTTGTGTAATAGTATTTACTTTTAGCAGAGCTTATCATTTTAGCAACAGTTTTTTAAATTCAAGCCTTGAATTACTTGTTGTATAACGTTTCCACCTGTTGTAGGCGGCATCACGTAATTCAATGTAGCGTTTGATGGAGTTATTGAACTACGGATTTCTGGAAGTTTTTATTGTCTTAGTTTCAAGTGGGGCGCAAATATTAATTAAATGGTCAAAATTAGAGTGAAATAGTTAGTGGCTAGTTGGGAATCTGGTGTGTTAAAGTTGTAGATAGGAGTCACATCTGTTAAATTACGTAGTCAATGTTTTTGAGGTCTCTATAATCAAAGGAAAGATTCATACGGTCTAAGATCATGCTTGGAAAAAGCTGGTGATGAAACCTGGTCATAAATTAAAATTTTGTTGGTGTCGCAGACAAAGAAAACATCTAACAGGGTGTTAGATGCATTTGTGAAGTGTGTGGCTACGGTGTTATTAACTACGCTTAGCCCTAAAGATTCCATGTCATGTTGGAGATAAATTTCACAGAGCAAGTTGCTGTTCATGACGCCAGTCAATATGACATCGCAATAGGTTAAGGAAATATTAGACAGTACATTTATTACATTGGAATTATTAATAGCAGGGATCTTAATTATTATAATTTTTTTTTTATACACTTGAAAAGTGTATATTAATTTTGCCCAGAAGTTTGTAACGCATAGAAATATTCATTTCCGACCCCATAAACTATATGTATTCTTGATCAGGACGACGAGCCGAGTTCATTTCCGCTTGTCCGTCCGACCGTCTGTCCGTCTGTCTGTCCGTCTGTTTCTACGCGAACTAGTCTCTGAGTTTTAAAGCTATCGAGCTGAAATTTTGCACAGAGTCTTCTTTTTACTGCACGCAACTAATATGTCGGAACCGGCCGGATCGGATAACTATATCATATAGCTGCCATAGGAACGATCGGTCTAAGAACAAGTTCTAGTGAGAAAAACTTTTTTTTTTTTATCGTAGCGTCCCCAATCTTGGTATATATTAGTTTTATATGCTTTCACATAATTAAGAAAAAAATTATCAAAATCGGATGACTATAGCATATAGCTGAAATAGGAACGATCGGTCGGAAAATGTGTTTTACTAAGAAAAGTTTTTTTTTATGGTATCAAATTTTTATTATGAATGATTTAAAAATTTTAAATATCTGATATCTATATCCTATATATATTTTTCCAGTTAAATCAGTTGGAGTAAAGTTTTTCAAGTGTATTAAAACTTCGGCACAGTCGAAGTTAGCTTTGCCTTCTCGTTTTATTTTAATTTAAAAAATTGAAAATAAAAATTGATTTTAAGTATCTTTAGAACCAAACGTTGCACCACAAAAGTTTAAATATATATAAGATCTACGTTTATATACCTATATTTTTCCACCAATTCTTTAAACAGAAATTCTGATTTGTTTTTCCTCACTTAAGCAAATGTTCTTCCATTTTTTCAGATTGTCAAACTGCTGGAGGACAAGACCACTTATCAACTGACTGCCAAAGAGGCTTTGCGCAAGGTTTACCAAGAGCGTTGCGATGCCATGCAAATGCTTTCCAAAATGGAACTGGCCTATGCCACCTCAGAGAACGAATGCGGCATATTGCGTGCCCAGATTGCCACTTCCAAGCAGACATTGCAGGATTTCAATACACGTTTGGAACAGCTGCAGCAGGAGTATGTGGAATACAAACAGGAATCGCTGCGCCAGCAGCAAGAGGCTAAGGAACAGGAGGAGCAACGCTTGGAGCTATTAAAAGAGCAATTGGGCACACAGGAGCGCGAGATGGAGGAAATGCGTTTGCAGTTGACGCAACTACAGCACAGAATTGCCGAGCATGACAGCGAACAGGTGTTGCAACAGCAGAAAGCACTGGAGCAACTGGACGCGGTCTTTACCGGCATAGATGATGACGAGGACGATGACGATGACGACGACGACGAGGATGATGATGTTGATGAGGGAGAAGGAGATGTTAAAGCGGAAGCTGATCAGGATTTGGCGGAGAATTTGCTGGAAGAGGCACTTGGTCAAGTAGTGTCAACGCCTGCCGGCAAGCAAAAAAAGGTAAGTGTGTGTGGTTCCTATGTGGATCTTATCTTTCATACCTTTTTTTCCCGCCAGAGCAAAAAGTCCAAGCGTGAGCAGCAGGAGAAATTTGACCTGAAGAACAAAGTGGTGTGCAAGCCCCAAGTTTTGCAGTGGCTTAAGAACTCGGATCTCAACAAGGGCGATGATGCCAAAGATGTACTGAAAGCCTTTATCGGTAATGCCGATTCGGGAGATGAGGATCCTGAGCCGGAGGAGCTGGCAAGCAAACTGCTGGACTCCTCCCTCTCTACCGAGCTTAGTGCGGGCATTAAGCGAGAAGCAGCCGAGGTGGCCGGTGATGAGTTTGTGCACAATTCACCCAAACATATGCGACTCAATGGCATTGACGAGGAGACGACGACGACGACACCACACAAACTGGAAACCCAAGAGACGCTAGTGCGAACTGCAAGTGATGAGCAATTGGTTCAACCCGATTTGCCCACAGATCAAGCCATTGAAATGCTGCAAGAGGAATGTCAGTCCTACAAGCAAAAGACGGAGCTACTGACCAACGATATACACGAGCTGCAAGGCCAAATGGAGGTTTTAAAGCAAAAGTTAGCCGAGGAACTGCAACGCCAATCCAGCCAGGAGCAAGTGGCGAAAGAAGAGACACAGGAGGAACAACAAGGAGAAGAAGCTGCCGGCTGGGAAGAGGATGCGGTGGCCCTTAACAGTTCGCAGGTGGAACGTGAGGAGGAGCTGATTGTGTATAAGGAGCGTCTGGAACAATCGGAGAGCAGCAATTTGGAGTTGCGCAACGAAATCTCACAGTTGATGCTCAAGCAAAAGCAGGCAGCCGGCGTGGCCGGTCACCAAGTGTTCATTCAACGTGTTGTGCCCTTGGGTTGCATAGCCCTGGCTGCACTCATTTATTTCCTCTCTAGCCGCTTCTAAAGGAAGCCACCCACCCTCCCACCCCCATATCCATAAACACAAAAACACACGAGAGATTGAAGCCATGTTGGATGTAAAGTGCAAAACAATAGAGGAATGGATGGAACCGTTTTACAGTTATTTATATATATATATAAATCTATAAATGTACATGATGATAAGTAGCGTTATAATCGATAATCGAGCTTTACTCAATTTACTCATCAATTTTCATTTGCTTTGTTTCCCCCCCCACCCCAAATTTTTAGTCTTAAATTTGAAACGAAATACAATACAAACTGACTAATAAACCAAACCCCAGGTTAGTTAATTATTGAACCACAACCCCCGCCCGACCCCCTTCAAAAATGTATTTATGATTTATGTTTTTTTTTTTTTTATTTGTGGTGCAAGCAAGAGAACGCAGCCAAAATTCAACTTGTGTACAGAGGCGAGGGCACTAGCATTAAGTTGGCAATTACGATTATTTCATTTCGGGTTAACCAGCGCTCTATGTTTTATATATGCTTAAATGTTGATTTATGTATTTAATATATTGATTTAGTTGATTTTTTTTTATATAAAATTTCAATGTCTGTAAAATGAATGTGCGTGTGTCTGGTGTGTGGACACGGCAGAACAAAACAAATACGAAACAATATGGAAATGCTTGCGATATCACAAACGATATGTAAAAAAAATAATATATATACAAAAGAAAAAACAAAACAAAAAAAAAAAACTATTAAATAATAATAATTATATGCAACAAGAACAGAGAAACAAATGAATAATAAAAGAAAATACGACACGTAAATTCGAGCATGGATTGTCTTTGGGAGAGAGAATATATATCGAAAGGATTACCTTGACCAAAAAACTTTAAAATTTAAAAAGGTTTGCAACTGGCATAACTTGGCACATACAAATTACAAGCAACAATTTGCATTTACGTGGGTTGTTATTTAAGTTTCTGGCCTAGGTCACTTCTAGCCACTTTAGGACCAATTGGCCTTTTCCCAAAAAAAGTTTAGACTTTTATCGATAAAAGCTCCATACAAATCTTTCATGTGTGACCACGTTTGATATCGATTAACTATTAATCAAAAAGTTACCTCGGCAGAAAAATGGAATTAACTCGTGAAAATTTTCATTTTTTTTTTCAATCATTTTTTAACAACTTTCGACGTTGATTATCATGACAAGAGTGCAACGATGAACTTAAATCTTTGTATGGCGATAAAGCACCATCCTATAGCACTGTGAAAAATTGGTTTAATGAATTAAATCGCGGGCGACGTTCGCTCGAAGACGAAGGTCGTGAAGGTCGTCCAAAAACAGTCTTTGTGCCAGAAAACATTGATTCCGTGCGTGAACTTATAATGCAAGATCGTCATATGACATACCGTGAGATAGAGGCATTCTTGGGCATTTCTTCCACCAGCATACATTCGATATTGCATGAACACCGGGGCGTAAAAAAGGTTTGTTCTCGTTGGATCCCGCACAATTTGAGAATCGCTCAAAAAAAGGCTCGTGTGGATTGGTGCAAAGAAATTTTGAAAAAATATAATCGCGGTGTTTCAAAAGACGTTTATAAGACGAATCATGGATCTATGCTTATGAGCCCGAAACAAAACAGCAATCGACCGTGTGGGTTTTCAAAGACAAGCCAAATCCAACAAAAGTCGTTCGTGGAAGAAGCACTTCGAGGCAAATGGTCGCCTGTTTCTTCGGTAAAACTGGTCCTATGGCGACTGAGCAACGTAGGACGGTCAATTCTGAGTGGTACACCGCAATTTGTTTGCCTGAAGTCTTTGGAGAAATTCGAAAAACGAACAAGAGAAGACAGATCATTGTGCACCATGACAATGCGAGCTCTCACAGATCAGCTCACACCAGCGCCTTTTTCACCGTCCAAAACGTCGAATTGATGGGTCATTCGCCGTACAGCCCTGACTTGGCACCCAATGACTTCTTTTTATTCCCGCACATCAATTTTCGTCGCCAGAAGATGCTGTTGTAGAGTTCAAAAACCATGTTTTGGAGGTGTCTCAATCGGAGTGGAAAAAGTGCTTCGACAATTGGTGCATGCAAAAGTGTATAAATCTTGCTGGAGAATACTTTGAAAAACAATAAAACCATTTTTGATCAGAAATATTCGCGTTTTCAGTATTAGGCCAGAAATTTATATAGCAACCTACGTAGTGGTGCGTTTAATCATTCAATATTACCGCGATTTATCAGTATCTCAATAAATTTTAAATATACTAAAATTCTAAAATGTTGTTTTTTCCTATAATCAAGTTTTAATTTTTAGACTCAAGTAACATGAGTTGTCGCTAGTATTAAAGTGTCCATTAATCGCGAACTCAAACTGATATTAAAAAACTGGATAAGAGGTATTGCCTCCAGTTTAAAAATTGAATGTAAATTGAAAGAGATTCTCTTCAATTGTAGATATCATATTTGAAATATCATTCTTGTATTAAGGATATGTAAATACTTGAATATTTTGTTAAAATCATTCCACACACAACGATTTTATTAATTGGTTGGCTATCCAGTCTTTTAGTTTTGGATCTATTTTAAATTTGAAAATCCAACCTTCATCTTTATATCGAACCAAAAGCGATAACAATCGAACCACAATGCAACCCTTTCTTTGTAATTTTTGGTATTTTTTGTGTAAGATTTTTATAAAATGGTCACATTACAAAGGAGAAAAAAATAAAATATTAACAAAAAAATGAAAAAATAAATAAATAAAAACAGAGTAATAATTCTAATTACAAAATAAATAGAATAAGGCCTTACTGCCATTCATTGTATGTCAAAATGCATTTAAAATTATTGTTGAGCGCCGTGTTATTATGGTACATTAATCAATGAACCTTAACAATAATTTTCGTAATTTTCAACAAATATTTATTATTTTATTTAAATCGATGATGAAAATATATTAATATCAACACTGAGCATAACTAAATTGAATTACCACTAAGTAATCGAAATAACTTTCAAAATTTAAATGTGCGCGCCGCTGCACAGCTGACCGCGCTGGCAGAGAAAATACGACGTCAACGCAGCCAAGCAATTTGCTGCTCTATATTCACTTCTCTTTGGGTATGTGCGCACGGTTGTCTTAGCGGGTGAACGTCGATTCTCGTTGATTTTCCCCCTCCATCCCTCGTATTAAATAAAATAAATTAAATTAAGTGAAAAGTGCTTGCGGCTGCAAAAATTTCCTTGTGTTTTAGGCCAACTTGTAAATTGTGCTTAAGCTTTTGAGCTGGGCCGGAGGGCGTGGCACCAAAAAAGCGGCTGCCCCTTCGAAAAACGCAGTCCAAAGTGAAATGTGCAAAAAAGAATAAAAGAAGCAGCGAAAAGCAAACTTCGAATTAAATCGGGATAAAATATAATTAATTATCATAATTATTTATGGTATTTGTGTGTTGTTTGTGTTTCTAGCCTTAGTTGTGGGTGTGTGTACAGTGTTTCCTCGTGCAAACCAACTCCAGACGTAGCAGTCGTGTTGTTGTGGCCAAAAAAGAAGAGAAAGAGAAATAAAGAAAATAAAGAAAATAAAAAACAACAGAAAAGAGAACTGCCTTGCTGGCTTAACGGATTTCCTGGGAGGTTTTTTTTACGAAAAGGTGAGTCCAAAATGATAATACAAAAAACGCATATAAATAATATATTGCGACACTCATGACATTCTCTCATACACTCACTCGCCGCCGAAACAGCAGCAGCAGCAGCAACAACAATTGCCGCAATAGATAAGCGTCCATTGTGATAAGAGAATAAATAAGCTGGGGAGTCATTCCATTCAAGAATCATGGCCTGCGGGCAGAAAATAGCATTGAGCCTTGAATTTATTATTATTCGGAATTATTCCCCTGCCCAAAAAGTAAACAGAAAATCAGAAACTTGTTAGCGACTCGTTCGAGCCATAAAAAAATAGCAAATAAAAAAGCCAAAACAACAGTGCAAAATATTAATTAATTTATTTATGTAAGCTATCTGTAGTATCTGTGTTAGGTGATTTTTTTTACGAGAATTCCTTAAAAATTTATATGTGTGGACATTTTTTGCACCTAACAAATAAACATACGATTTA
Organism: Lordiphosa mommai; assembly: GCA_018904225.1. Taxonomy (NCBI): domain Eukaryota; kingdom Metazoa; phylum Arthropoda; class Insecta; order Diptera; family Drosophilidae; genus Lordiphosa; species Lordiphosa mommai. The sequence continues at coordinate 195,508 of JAEIFT010000125.1, read as the reverse complement.
TTGTGTGCTTAGAGTTTTATAGATGAAAGCGTGATCAGAAATAATGTCTCACGATGGTGCAATGAACGATGATTGTCTTCAATTTGAATATATGCGCCAAAATTTCCGAATTTAAAAATAGAAGGGGGTGATACCGGTGAATCCAATCAAAAGCTAAAAACTTCAAAGTGCCAGAAGACGGACTTAGAGGGGGTTAAATCAACTCAGCTGTTGATGCTGATCAGGAAGATATATACTCTATAGGGTCCAAGATGCTACCCTTCTGCCTGTTACATACATTTTCACTCACTTGGTATAACCTTTTTACCTGTACCCGGGTACCTATAAAAATATTTGTGAATACAAAACAAACAACTATCGTTAGCCTCTACCTTATCCTATAGTTCTAAAAACCTTAATCAACTTGATTTACAAATGGAATTCTTTTTACCGGCTTTTTTAAATTACCTTTAAAATAAAGATAAAATTGAAACTGGCCTATTCCCTTTTTCGACTTCGATCAAATTATGCGGAACCGGGTTTTCACGTCTTCAAAATCCGATTGTGTATTCTGGTTATATAAAGACAGATGTAAATAGGTTCAAGAATATACCATAATATTTTGAAAAAGGTGCGTAACAATTGGATTCCCATCTCCAATGGCTTACCGAAAACCAAAATGTCTAGCAAAAGTATAAACGTTAAATTACAAAACTTAAAGGCGCTGCAAAGGCAAACATTTAGATTAACGAGGATACAATTGCAATACCTTAGAAAAATTTATAAATTTACATGTACAAAATTAAAGTCTTAACATCATTAAACTCATCAATAAATTGTACCGAACCGATTTCATATTTCATATTTTCGATAAAACAGCAGTTCGGTTCTTGGTTCGGTTTACGAGCGGTTCGGTTCGGTTTGGTTCGATTTAAAACCGGTTTGCAACCCTATTTTTAATTCCATTCTCACAAAAGTTTTGTGATTTAAAGACCAAATATAGTCCAAAAACTGCTTTTAAATCTATAAATGTTTGTGTAAGTGGAGTTGAGATTATGGCTGATCACACTAGGGAAAAATTTTTCACTTTTTTTTTTGAACGAAATTTTTTTTAGATTTTTCCGTGATGTCAATTATTTAAAAAAAAATTCTAATTTTATAGTTTTTAATAAAGCCATTTGTTGTCTGTGTTTTAGCTCAGATGGGTGCATCTTGGCCATTTTGTATTATTACGACATAAAAAGAAAATTAATTTCTCTAAATTTTTTTGTAAAATTTTCGTGAGTTTTTTTTAATAAAAATGATGTGAAAATTCAAAATTCTTCAAAATGTTATTTTTGTTTCTTCTTTTCTGCTTTTCTTTAGACAGCTCTCCTAGTGGAAATATAATATTTTAAATCCTTAAATTCTTGCTTCTGTGAATTGTTGGGGACATGATTCTCCAGGAATAATTCTCAGTTCGCAATAGAGATGGGCGCGGTACGGAATTTTTAATATTGCGAGACCCGAACGTAAACAAATTTTTATTTTATTTTGTAATTATCTAGAGACGTTCATAGGATTTAAAAATATTTTTCGACTTGCCTGAGAATTTCCATTCGGGTTCCGTGGGTCCGTTTGGGATACCATGTATTTTTCTAATCTTCAACTAAATGGCTACAAAAATATACAGGCCTGTTCCTGTTTCCGATTTCGATCAAATCTGGCGGAATCGGAATTGTAAAATGTTCTCGCTTCTTAAAATCTGTTAAATTATTCCACTTTTAACTTAAAATTTTCATTTATCGTCATTCGAATCACTTAATGGCAAAATGTTTATTTTGAATTCTTGAATTGTTTCGTGCAAATCACAACTCTTTACAATTCCGATCGATCGAATTGGGAAACGAGAACAGACCCATAAACCAGGAATATATTTTTTAAACTTTTAGGCGAAAAAACGTCGAATTTATGACCGCGGAATTATCGGCTTTAAAAAAAAAGTTGCTAGGTGGTAGTTCATATTTATAAATGACTTTAACGTTTGTTGAACCGAACCAGTTCAGTTCCATACCGGCAGAACTATTCTATTAAATTAAAAGGAATTAAACATTTTGGGTTATTCTATAAAAAAGATTTAAGCTTTTAAACTAATATTAATTCACGTATTTCGTGATTTTATGATGATGATCACGAACACATTTCCATTTGTTAATTTACTACTTCTTCTCTCTCTCTCTCTCTGTCTCTCTTTCTCACTTTAAAAACGTTTCACTAGTTGCTTTGCTTCTATCTTCTAATTACACAGGGCAACCTAATGAATTCTCCGCATTTGAAAGTTGTTAGTTGAACGTTTTGTACAAATGAGTCATAACGGTTCTTTAGCACCGCTAGCAACATGTTTGTTGATGGCAACATTTTTTTCGCAAAGGCAATGAACCTATTTCTTTCTATCTAGCCAAAAAACTTTCACTTAAATAAAAGATAAATGGCATGAAGATGGATATATCAACCTCTAAAGCGTTGCCAATTGGCCCATATCATGCCACGCAGGCAGGCAGGCAGGCAAAAAAAAAAAAAATCAAAACACTCAATTAAAAGATTGCAAAAAAAAAAAAGTGAAAACCAATCAAAAAGAAAATAAACAAAAATAAAGCGAACAAAATTTTACTTAATTGCCTTTAAAACACCCACTCTCGGAATGTGACGTCACAGAAGCGGGCCAAAATTGGCAACTTGCCCAGTGAGCAGAGACCCCCAGACATCAGACGGATGTTAGTTGAGTCAGAGGCCGCCTAGCAACATGTTGCTGCAATATGATCAATGTTTATATTAATTATTGCCATTTCATGGCGTTAAATGACAAAATGCTGCAAAATAATCATGAATTATTGTTAGCAAAAACAAAAGAAACACAAATGTTTATTTAAGCGAGAAGACGAAAAAAAAAGCTAACAGCTGATAAGAGGCGAGATCAGATTACTTAACAAATAGCAATCGATGCAGAAACGGAAACCGATTAGCGTTTGTGTGTGTGGGTGAGTGGGCGAGTGTAACAGAAAGAGGGTCAGTAAATTGGATTTTGATTTAAATCCAAGCTAAGCACAACCTACCCGTTAGGACCCACTAAGAAAACCCTTTAGTTATTCAACTTAGGAAAGCTTTAACAGATAATTTGATTCTAATATAACAATTTGTTTCGAATTTAAAAAAATTTTCTGAAGTTTTTGACTTTGAAAAAGAAATTCCTACAAGTTCCTAATTATGCGCTTTTTGAAAGAAATTTAAATAAACATTTTATGAGCTTATGTTTATCCAGTAGTTGCTTTTACCAACCTCATCTAATTAACATGCACCACTACATTCCATTCTATTGTTCACTTTCTTCTTACTAAGCCCCCAAGCTAAAACAAAAACATAAAACTTTCCAAGCAAAAACTAATAAAAAATTTTGTAAATAAATTGTGAGCACACACCTGGAGAGGGGCCAACGTATTTAAATTGTTTGCCAAAAAAACCAAATTAAATTAGTTAATAAAAAGCGCAGTGAAAGTTGTAATTTAGTTTGTCCACTCCAATGAGTGCTTACTGTGCGACTTCTTGGAACTTGAGCGGCAGTTGGTTGGCTGGTAAATAAAAACCGTTGCAGTTCATTGAAATTTGAAGCTTTTTTGGGGGAAAGAGAGAGTGATGGAGAGGAGAGATGGGGGGCGGCACCAAGCTGCATAATGGCGCTCCATTTACCGTTAAAACAAAACAATCAATGCTTTACTTTTGTTTTTGTTATTTTGCATTGTTTATTGTTGTTGTTTTAGCTTTTTTTTTTTGCACATTTCGCTTTAATGCTCCAACAGCGGCTTAGGCTCAAGTGCCGCCTATGAAGTCGAGCTGAAGTTGTCGCGAAAAGCGTTTTGTCTCGTGTATGCGGTGCAGTTGTCAAGGGGTCTGACGGAGGAGAAGGCATGTCTGGAACATTGGCCATTGAACGTACGTGCGGTCAGTGACGTCATGCGGAATTAATGTGAGAAGATATTTTGCATTAGATAAAACCTGCGGGTCGGCAAGAATTTTAAAAATAATAGCGCAACGGTCGCAATTTTTTCATGTTTCCGAAGTTCCCATTGATCTCGTTGACGTTTACGTAATTGGCATCATCATCATTAGGTATGAAAAAAAAAGATTTTCAATAACAATCAGCTGTATAAACAAAACTATGGACTGATATTTGACATGTCTGCCTAAATATGAATGGACTATAAGGCACCATAATCTTTTTTGAAATATCAGCACACTCTGGCGGTCAAGGAGGTTACTTTTCACCCCCACCTTGTATTTTGTAGACGGATTAAAATAGTTGGAAAATCGCTGGAAACAAGTGTGTATAGACCTAAAAGGGTGGTCCCCATTGTTTTTAAAAAACATTCCCAAGAAGGTTACTTTTCATCCCACCTAGTGGGACAGCCAAAGATCACATTTTATCACATTTTAACGAAACATTTAAGTATAATTCCAAAGTAAAAAGGACTTTTTAAAAAGAATTTCTTATTGGTGGCCCCACATATTGATACGTAAACTCGATTGTTCGGTACACCATTCCCCGTACTCGGCAGATTTAGATCCGTGTGATTTTAACCTTTTAAAAAAATTTAATTTGCCCATGAAAGAAAAGCTCTATAAGAACGTCGAGAGTTCCTCTTTTTAAAATGTTCAGATTATTTTGGGTAGCACCTTGGATATATAAAAGGTGTAGGAAAAAGTAATCCATTACAGAGTTTTCTGGCTTAGTTTTTGTTTCATTGATTTACAACAGATGTCTTTGTAAAGATGATAGTTAGTACTAAAGAAGCTTTTTTGACAATTTTGGATTTGATTGATTTAGTTTGGTTTGCGCACGTGTCAAAAATGAACCTTTGCTAAGAAAAAATACGCTTCATTTTACAGTTATTCTTCGATACAGCCGAAAATGCAAAAATAAAGGACTGTGGCGAAGTTTTAATACACTTGAAAAAGTTTACTATAACTGATTTAACCTGTAAAATATATATATAGGATATAGATATTTTAAATTTTTAAATCATTAATAATAAAAATTTGTCATCCGATCCGGCCGGTTCCGACATATTAGTTGCGTGCAGTAAAAAGAAGACTCTGTGCAAAATTTAAAACTGAGGGACTAGTTTGAGTAGAAACAGACAGACGGACAGACAGACGGACAGACAGACGGACAGACGGATGGACGGAATTGAACTCAGCTCATCATCCTGATCAAGAATATATATAGTTTATGTGGTCGGAAATGAATATTTCTATGCGTTACAAACTTCAGGGCAAAATTAATATACACTTTTCAAGTGTATAAAAAGCGTTAACATTGTACAACTATTCAATAATTAATGAACCAAGACTCGAACAAAATCCTGTGGTTCGGTTGCTTAAAACCCGGTCCGCGAACAGCGGTTTTCCGCCGATTGAGACAAACAAAAACCATTTCAATAGGTTTTAGCAACGAGGAGTTGACTTGTCTCGAAGATTAACGCAACTGTTATAAAAAAGCAGGTCCAGCTATTCTATTCTAATTTGGTGCCCACCACTGATCCACTGAAAAATCCTCTCGTGATTGCTGTGTGGCTTGCACCTTGATATTTAGTTCTGTGCTAATATTAATATCTATTCTCAAATCAATTTCATAACCATTTCGATATTCAAATATAATCTCTATCTTTAATATTACCTGGTTGCTATCTCTGGTGACTACTTTAACTAGTATCAACTACCGCATACTCCATTCTAATGTATGTATTTCGCTTGTTTGTTTATTCACAAAAAAAAAAAAAAAAAAATGTGACTGGTTATTGTTGTTCTTGTTGTAGCCACAAGCTTCCTCTGTCTGTTGTTTGTTTGTTTGTTTGCTGATAAAAACAAAGAGAGAGAGAGAGAGCGAAGAAGAGAGGGGGAAAGGCGGCAGCTGTTCGCTGAAAGGCATTGCCCACTTGGCGCAATGAAAATGTCAAAATAGCAAACACACGGCTGCTCATTAAATCTTTCCCCCACAGCCTCCACCCACTTGCTTTCCCTTTGGCATTTCACATATTTTTGCTGGGCTTATCGCACCTACAAAATAAAGTTGAAGTAATCACTGTAATCTACTTTTATTCTGGGGCCATGCGTGTTGCAAATCAAGTGACGACGACCTTGCCCTGGAGACTTAACAGCGAATACATTTCATTTCATTTAATGAATTAAACATGAGCATCTATTTTGGTTTTTGCCAATCGACATTTGCATTTCGTTTAATAGGCCAACTCGACTTTTACACGCACTTTTTCTCTATGATTATGACTTGGCAGCAGGTTGACAACATTTCTGAATGTTGCTGCAACATTATAAAAACCGGCCTGGCAACTTGCTGCAAAGTTCAAGGACACTTTTTATGCAAGTTGAAGTAGTTGCTAAATTGTACTTGCATATGCGTTGGTTTGTAGGAGACAATAACGACTTGGCAAGTGAAAACTGTCACCCGGGGGGGTGGGAGAAGGAATGTGTCGCCGCTTCTTCTTAAGTGCAAACATTTGTCGTTGTGCAGGCGGCACAAAAAGTTCAACTTTTACTTTTTGACTTTAGTTGTGTTTAGGGCTGGACACACGACCCTGTTACTTTTAAAAGAAGTAGCTCTCCGGTTGCTAGCCCAGCTATGCGGTTATCTTGACCAACTGCATCTAAACAATACGACGATTTTTTTCGAAAACATAAACAAAATACAAGCAATATTGCAACAATCAGACCTGAGCAAAGACAAAATGGTAGACTAAGGGCTGCTCGATTCGAGGCTCGCTTTTAAGTGTTTACTGTTGTTGTTGAACTGCTCCTAGACTAAAATTTCATGCCCACCGCTGTTTAAGACGCAACAGAACAAGCATAACACTTTTCTAGTTCGACATCTTCTAGATTTTTACTGTAGCTTACTAATTTTTTGGTAAAGTTCGAATCGCAATATTTATAACGTGCGTTGGTTCATACATTTTCAGGTTCAGAAACCATTATTTGATTCATTCATTCGTTTTTTTCTGTTACATTTGAATTGATTGTGATTCTGGTGATTCTTCTGATTTCTTCTTTCAACGTCTTACTCGATTTATAACACTAACGAAAGAGTGGTGATGATTCTAGATGATTTTCGCGTGCTAAACATAAATTTTTTTGCTCCATCACATAGGGATTTTTTTGTAATTTGAGCATATAGTTGGTAAAAGTGCATATTATTACAATATTAGGTCATGTTTTGAGCAACTTTTACATTTGTTTTGACTTTCCTTAGTATTAAGGTCCAATACTATTACTTGGCTTTCAAATAAATAACTACAAAAAATGCTGCGATTTTTTTTAACGAAGATATACTGTTTTTGATTCATGTGTTCGAACCAATCTTGCCAATTAAGCTATTTTCGCGCCAGATCTAGCTTTTTTGTAAGGTTGAAAACCGGAAACCATTCAGTTTTGCTGAGCGATTTTTAGCTATTTCGACAATGTCACATTTCTTAAAAATTACACTAAAAATTATCAATTTTTATGCTATTTTGAACCACTCTGATAAAATATCATGCTATTAACAGTGATCAAAAATACTCGTTGTAAACTATACTATTAGCATATCGAATATGCTAATGGATCATCACTATCTGGGGGGGACAACATAATTCCGGCGACATAATTCCGCTAGAAAAATAACGACTAGAATAAAACGACATTATTCCGCGCGAAATTAAGTAGTTTCTAAACGACATAATTCCGCGCGGAATAATGTCGATTTATTCCGCGAGGAATACATTCTAATTGGGACGGCGGAATTATATCATTTTAAATCGACTTAATTCCGCGAGGAAAAAACGACATTATTCCGCTAGAAAAAAAAATTTTGACAAGACTCCTAGTACATACTTGGCACCGTCACCCCTCATGTCGAAGTTTTTGATTCACGCGGGAGGCCTTCATCTATCGAGTCATATATGCAATTGGAAAGGGCGTAGACATTTTATAAATTAATCTATTTTTTTTTTTAGAAAACATTTTTATACACTTGAAAAGTGTATATTAATTTTGCCCAGAAGTTTGTAACGCATAGAAATATTCATTTCCGACCCCATAAACTATATATATTCTTGATCAGGATGACGAGCCGAGTTCATTTCCGTCTGTCCGTCCGTCCGTCTGTCCGTCTGTCTGTCTGTTTCTACGCGAACTAGTCCCTCAGTTTTAAAGCTATCGAGCTGAAATTTTGCACAGAGTCTACTGCACGCAACTAATATGTCGGAACCGGCCGGATCGGTTGACTATAACATATAGCTGCCATAGGAACGATCGGTCTAAGAACTAGTTCTAGTTAGAAAAACTTTTTTGTTTTCCATCGTAGTGTCACTTATCTTGGTATATGTTAGTTTTATATACTTCCACATAATCCTGGAAAAATGAATCAAAATCGGATCACTATAGCATATAGCTGCCATAGGAACGATCGGTCGAAAAATAAGTCTTTGTGAGAAAAACTTTTTTGATTTCTATCGTAGCGTCTCCAATCGTAGTATATATTTGTTTTATATGTTTTCACATAATTCTGAAAAAATTTATCAAAATCGGATGACTATAGCATATAGCTGCCATATAAACGGACGGTCAAAAAACTACTTCTAGTGAGAAAAACTTTTTTGTTTTCTATCGTAGCGTCCCCAATCTTGGTATATATTAGTTTTATATGCTTTCACATAATTTCGAAAAAAATTATCAAAATCGGATGACTATAGCATATAGCTGAAATAGGAACGATCGGTCGGAAAATGTGTTTTACTAAGAAATGTTTTTTTTATGGTATCAAATTTTTATTATCAATGATTTAAAAATTTTAAATATCTGATATCTATATCCTATATATATTTTTCCAGTTAAATCAGTTGGAGTAAAGTTTTTCAAGTGTATTAAAACTTCGGCACAGTCGAAGTTAGCTTTGCCTTCTCGTTTTTTATGTAGATACATTTAATACTTTTCCGCGCGGAATTATGTCTTTTCCGAACAACATAATTCCGCGGGGAAATATTCTAATTGGGACGGCGGAACAATGTCGTTTAAAAACGACATAATTCCGCTAGAAAGAAACGACATAATTCCGCTAGAATAAAACGACATTATTCCGGGCGGATTTATGTCGTTTTGAAACGACATAATTCCGCTAGAAAAAAAGCGACATAATTCTGCTTTCCTTTGACCTGAGCGAAATTATGTCTTCGGAATTATGTCGCTATGCCCACTATCTGTGCGTATTATAATTTATAATTTGTGTATTTGACATAATATTTATAGTATTTTTTAAAGACGCTACCATTGATAACAAATAAGTTTTTCTAACTCCAACTAATTTTTAGACCGATCGTTTCTATGGCAGCTATATGCTATAGTCATCCGATTTTGTTAAATTTTTCTAGAATTTTGTGGAAGCATATAAAACTAATATCTACCACGATTGGTAACGCTATGATGGAAAAAAAAAGTTTTTCTCACTAGAACTAGTTATCATTGGTATCGTCTTTAAAAAACTGCAACGGTATTTAAAGATTTACCAGATTTGGTCATAAAATCACAAAACTTTTGTGAAAGTGGAATTCAGAACTTGGCTGTATATATCTATTTATAACTAAAGTTGATACCACCTTACAGCTGTTTTCTATAAAAAGTATTTTTTCGGAATCTCTTGTTTTAATAAGCCCACATTGGTTGCAATCAGTTTGCTCTGGTAAATAAGCCCAATATCGATTGTTCTGGCATACTTGGATAAACAAAAATGTACATAAACAGCTGATTTATATCTTAAGTAGAAAAATAAGCAAACAAACAGCTGTTTGGCAAAGAAGCTCAAAATTATAGGAGAAAGAAAGATGATCTAGCCGACAGTAATATAATCTGTACCCGCCAAAGTAGGTATATTTATAACTCATAACTTGTAAACGTGGCGCCACAGAAACTGTGTAAAGTGATACCCATTGCCGGTGAAGTCTAACCTGATTGAAGGAATTGTATGTATATACAAACAATTACAAAAATTTCATTTAATAAAATAAATTCGCACCGAAAAATATAAATATGTTGGGAGAGTATGTGATTTGTTTAGACTCTAGACCCTGGCAGATAAGAAATCGGCCCTTAGAAATATAGAATTCCTCGGAATAAACAATTTTGAAACTGTAACAAACAGACTGAAGTTGATTTACATAACTTTAAACACAATAATTTGTCCATCCCTGACCAGTTGAAAAATGCAGCGTCGTCGTCGTCATCAACATCAGGTGTTCCATGTGAAAGTGAACGGGCATTAGCTTTGTCTGCTCTTTGTCTTTAAATGGAAATTGTGTGGCTTTTAACCCTTGGCCCTTGAGTTTTGTTGCTTGCCAGCAAACGGCGAGGGTTGCTCTGTCGTTCATTCTTCCTCCTCATTTAGCTTGCGCAATGTCTATAAATCTTTCCTGTGTGTGGTGGAGGAGTGGTGTAAAAAGAAAGAGTTGCAGACAAATGTTTTGTATCTGTCTCTGTGCTTTGTGTCCTACAACTTCCGACGTTTTGCAGCAGGCGACAGTTCCGCATTTCTTTAGCCGGCGACCACTTGAACACATGGCAAAGCAGGCGCCTGCAGACGCATTCCTCCTGCTACTCCAACAGCTGTCGCATAATGTTTAACTTCATTTTCCCTGCGGATATCCCATTGCCAAGGGCAACTGTCACGTTGGCGTTCCCCATCTCTTTGTTGTCTCTTTTTTTGGCTTTTTTTTATGGCCTAATCAGCAAACTAAACACGTTTGTGGCTTATTCAGGGGCCCCCCAAATTTTCATTACAATTACCTGATTCTCTCCCCCCTCATGTTTTCTCTCTCTCTCTGTCTGTCTTTCTTTTGGGTTCAACAGTTTTCCAGTTTTTCACAATTTTTCGTTCTGTGTTCCATTTTCTTGTGCTTTCAATGGAACGTTGCCGGGTGAAGGTTTTTTTTATCTAACATTTTAGCTTTCTGTTGTTTTTTTTTTTGCTTGTTTATTTCTTTCTTGTTGTTCTCTAGACTAAACCAAATATTGATTAATTTGCTTTTGATATAATACGGGCTGAAAATATTAAGAAAATAGTTGAAATGTGGCTGTAAGTTGAGACGGCAAGGGGATACCCTGTTATGAGAAAGAATGACAAATGACAGTTTAAATGACTAAATTAATGGATGAGAGTTGTTCCAAAGATTTATCAAAGATGTATATAAACAATTTAAAATACAAAAAATAGATATGAAAGTTTGTTAAACATTTTTTTAAGAGTTTCGACTTTTCCCTTCAGAAAATCAGAATCATCAGATCTTTAATAACGCGCTGATTGTTCCCAAGTTTCTCTCAGCCTGTATGACATCCACGGAAATCATACAATTTTAGGAGATGTGGGAGGCCAAAAATACCGGACCAGGGATTAATACCTAAATAAAATTTCAGTTTCGGAACCGACTGCAATATGTTCTGGTTAAAGATTCTATTTTGGTTCTCAATTTATTTTGGTTTTTGCGCTTTTGCACGTAAGTAGGTGTGTGAACTCCGGTGCATAACTATAGCCTGCACCCAATTTTTTCAGTGTACAAGTACTCAGAGAGAGGAGAGCAACAATTGGTAAATGCAGCTAAAAAGGGAATCAAAAATAAGACAAGCATGAAACAAAACAACAACAAAATTTCCCTTAAGATTTAATTTTCGTTTTATGCTTGGTGCATATATATAGCCGCACTGTATAATTTCGTATTCTGTGTTTGGTTACACTGTGTGCTAGAGTTGGGCCGATTTTCATGATCTAGTTCGAATGAACTATTCAATTTAAGGAACTAATGAACTAGGTATCAGTTTTTGTACTAAAGTTTATTTTTCGAACTATAGTTTGTTCTTTGAAGTTCATCAAAAAAAGGACTTTAGTTCAAAGAGAACTATAGTTTATAATGTGAAATTCGAAAGTGAAAAGTTAATCAAAAAATGATCTAATGAACTAGTTCATTGAAATAAACTAGATTCTCCAACTCTACTGTGTACCACCTACCAGGTGTATAGGGAAAATGTCCAAACCAAACCTTTTGCAATTCAGAATTCGCTAGTTAACTCAGAAAATAATAAAATAACCAGGGTATAATACCGGAACCGTTACCCGGAACCGTTAACCGAAATAAACCGTTTTAAGCTACGTACCGGTAACGAAACCGGAACCGATAATAAACTTTGTTCGAGAACCGAATACCGTTAACCGTTATTATAGGACCCGAAAATACCGGATCCATACCGAAACGCTAATACCGGTATTGTTTCGGTTTGTTATTATTTATTTTATTGATTTATGATAATTTCGAATATATATTTCAACTGGTAAAATAGCAATATATACATTGGGAAAAAGACTTACATTTTAGAAATTCACCCTTAAAGAATAACCGGATTAAACCGGATATTTTTTAAGATATATAAGATGTAGAAAACAATTTCCAAAAAGGAGGAACGCTTTTGTTTCGTAAATATAATCTCTCTACTTAAATATAAAGGATTTCTAAGTTCTAACAAAAATTTCCCATAAATATAGAAATGTTAGAAAAATTGTTTTAAAAATAAGGTTTCTTGATTTTAATCAAATTTCGCTCTTAAATTTAGGAATATTATTTTCTATTTTAAGAAAGTTTCGTTTTAATATTTAGAAAAATGAAAGGAAAAGCTCTTGCTGATTTTAGGTTGTCCAGCTGTTTTAGAGCGTTTTTATAGGACCCATTTAAGTATTTTACAAGCATATTATGGGCTATATTGAGCCCTAGTCTTCTAGTATGGGTTCAAATCTATCCAAATGGCAAAATATCTCTTTTTATGACAGAAATACAGCAGATTTAAGGATCGATTATTTCGAAACATAATTAAAAATATTTTTCTGAGTGTTGGAAATCCTCTGGAAGCGCGGAAAGAAGAGTTTAGCGAAATTGTTCGTCCAAAAATAAAAACGGATAGAAATCGGTTTATTTTTAAAAACGTTGTTTCATGTGGCATATTCTTAGAGTACTAATTTTTAATTCTATTATATCCATTAATTTTTGGGATATCGTGAAACATTATAAATTTTTCAAAAAAAAATTACCGGTAATTACCGGTATACCGAAATAAAAATCTGGGTACCGTATCGGAACCGATAACCGAAAAAGAACCTTTAACCAAAATTCATTTCGGTACGTACCGGAACCGGTACCGGAACTGATATTAATTTCGGTATAAATCCCTGAAAATAACACGTTTTAGTTTTCTTGTGCTTCAAAAAGGTTAAAAAAAAAGGAAATTCGGATTGTAAAACTAAGTGCCGTTTTTTTATAGTCCAATTACATAAACTTACAAATAATAAAGTAAATTCTAAATTCGAAGTTTATGTGACACATAGCATCTATCTAGAAGATAAGAAATCGTCCGAAAATCTGCTTAGTTTTAGGTTCGACTCAGACTTGCAATAAACTATGACTCTGTATATATACCCCATTGCAGCACCTCTAGCTTAATAGGGTATTTTCATAACCATTTAGTGGTTATTGCGTGTCATTTTCCTTTTTTGTTTCCAGTCAGATATTTCTACTCTTTTTCTTCCGCTTCAACCAAAAAATGTTGCTCCATTAATTTGACGCTTGAGTGCGTGTAAATCTTAATTAACAACTTTTATGAACTATGAACAACAAATTGGCAACAAAAAATGTTTGTCTCTGATGTTTGGGTGCAACGACATTTTGGGTCGCCGCCGCACCTGTTCAATGAACTCATTTGGCTCTTCCACTATTTAAATATGGCATTGATTCTGTTTAACAAGTGAAATTCAATTATAAATGCAATTTTTATGGTTACGTCTGCTTGGGTTATCGGTTTGATTTGCGTAGGTTTGCCCCTGATACCAGCCAACCGACCAACCCACTCTGGGGAAGAGTCACCGGCTACGCCAACGCACACACAAATCTTTTTTTTCTATACTTATCGATTTTTCCTGTAGTTTAGTTTGACGTAGTAACGATTCTTGTTTGTTTTTTTTGAAGGGAAGAGGAGGAATGTTACAAAATTGAAACCATTATCAACCTTCTATTTGATAATACAATAAAACGTAAGTTAGAATTAGAACACAAAGAGAGGTATTCTTTTTGAAATATGTTTGAGGATTGTTGATTCGAGTTTGACAAAGCTCGTTGTTCAGTATGTATGTGAACGATATCAGTAAATAAATAAATATGGAATAATATTTCAGTAGTCGACGCAGTCTTCCAATCTCCAAAACGGTATAGCCGATACGGATAAGGATATGCAAAATTTTAGTCCAAAATTGTGCTATCCATTCCATATTGAGATATAATTTGAATACGACAAACGTTGGGTTAAAGACAATATAACAAATCAGCGCTTTGAAAATATTTAAATCTAATATTTGACAAATTTTGAGCTTCGACTCATTACCATGGTATTAACATGGGTCTTTCTTTTTACATATTTGTGTTTTAGTTGTAGTCTTCCAACGTCGACTGTGGTCTAAGCGAGTTCTTAAACTATAATTTTTCAAAATCTGGCTCGTTAAAATATCTCAATTTCGCCTATATTTTAAATTTTTTTTGATGCCTTACCTTTAAAAATATTAATTTTACTTTACAGCCCCAAATATTCAAGCCAAGCTTCGCTCAATCTCTTGACTTGTGTACTTTTAAATGTTCGCACAAGAGAAAGGGACCTACAGTTTAATGCTAAGTTCACAGCTAGCGCCTATAGCTGGTACAGGTGACCGGATGTGTAAAAGTTTTGAAGTTTTTCGATCGAATCAGGCAGATTCGGAATCGATAAAGTTATTCGGTTTCAAAAGTTTTGCTTATGAGTCAGTTGAATAAAAAGTAAATGGCAACTTTCTAGGTAACACAAATACCTTTCATCTTTCAAGAAATTTGTTTTTTGCTCGAACTGAATTGTCTGGCGTTGTTGTTAAGGTTCATTCAGCACAATTTTAATTAGAACACTAACTTTTTAGCTTAGAAATCGCATAAAAATAAATAAAATTAATTTTTAAGTATTTCAATTAAAAAGGTTAAAAAAGATGTTACTTAAATAATTGTTACGAGATGATTAACAAAAATGGATTGTTAACTAAAATTGCGTAAGTTAGCTCTGAAGTCGATAAGTGCTGTCTTTTAATCGAAAGCAACTGTGCAATCAGCTACTTTTATCGAAAGCTAACTGTAATCGGATCAGATCGAAAACGATTGGAGCATTGGGGCCATTCAATAGCAGATCATATTTTAGCATTAGCGATTTGTGTTTGTATGAAATTAGCTTATTTGTGTGCGACGTCACTGCTATATCTTTGTATGTGTCATAAAGTCGAAAGCAACTGTTTCAATCAATAAAAATGATTTTTAAACCCAATCAGTAATCGAGTGTCTCTGGTAAATTCATTCGAAAAGAAAACGATTTTAAACGGAAAAGGAAACATCTAAATAAAATCGATTCGGAACTGCGATCGTTTTTCTTGTTGAAACCATTCGGAAATGGGAACAGGCCTGTATATATAATTTCCCGCAAAATTCGGGAATATTTGAAAAGTGCAGCGGGAATTCTGTCCTGCGCCCATCTCTATTTAAAAACGCTCGTGTTTTAGCGCTCTAATTTTAAACATGTTCGTTTTATTTCAATCAAATCGGGTGTTTGCACGTTCTGCTTACAAGACAAGAACCAACCACAGCACAACGTCGCTGCAATCAACTGCTGGCGACGCAGGCAGCGATGCGATCAAACCGTGTTTGATAAAGCTGATTTAATGCAACGCCTAGATTTGATTGATTGATATAAACGATAAATTTGGTAACCGCTTCAATAGTGGTTCAGAGCCATATCTCAGGAATAATTTAAGCTTCTCCTTATTCTATCAAGTCGCTTCTGTTTCGTGCGCGCTGGCTGCTGTCGTTTACACCAAGACTGTCCAGCTCTTGCAGCAACCTGACCTTTCCATCTCAGTCCCAATCGACCTTTACGGCACTCAAGTCCATAAGTCTGTCGCTTTCCGATTGTACACCATTTTTACTGGAACTTTGTCATCCATACGAATGATATGTCCCAATCAATGTACGCTTGGCTAGGTTAGTGTCCCCATAGAGTTCATACAGTTCGTGATTCATTCGGTAGCGAAATTTATCGCCATAAATCCTCCGAAAAAATTTTTTTCTCGCAAACACCAATTGCCGCCTCGACCGCTGTTTTTAATGTCCATGGTTCTGCGCTTATCGGCGTGTCGAAAGCGGCTTTCTAATCAACAAAAAGGTGGTCGGTGTTGGTATCTGTCTAATGGTACTTCTTATTTAAGCTATGAACTTGAAACGGGTTTAAAACGGATTTCGTTCCGGTTAAACCGGCTTCAACTTGATTATAAACTCTCTCAATACTCCTCTCGGTATGGAATTTTTGTATGATTTTGTGAAAGAAACATACATATATCAAAACAATTTGTAAGGACACGAGCGATGCTTGGTATAACTGATACTTACTGTTTCATATAATTTGTCTCGATCCCGTCCATTCAGGAAATGCATAAATTTGTGCCTTGGGTTCCAAACTTGATGGGTCCTAAGTTTTTTAAATTTCCAAGAATACAGAATATTTTTCTAATGAATCCTAGTACCGAAAACGAAAAAATCAAAACTATTTTCTGACAAATATAAACACATATTGGCTTTGCATTTAAGCTCGTGAGCTGTTCGAAAGTGTTTCTTTTTATAGTAATTATTTTCGGTCTTAAAAGTTAATAAAATCAATGTCTATTGATCTAAACATGTATTAAGGTGTGAAAGCGTACAAATTGATTACCTTGGGTCATTTCCTGCTCCAGCTTCCCCAGAGTTTCTTTTCCCACACATTTCACTCTCTCTCTCTCTTTCTTTCTATCTCTTTCCTTCTTCGGTTATGTCGATTCATCAATTAAAGATGATATTCTCTATTTTCATTAACTTTCCGGTCCCTTAAGTTTTCCATCATATTAAATTTAAGCTGTGAAAAAAAGTGCTTTGTAATAAATGATTTCAATATTGGCTTTTGACATTGGTTTTCTTTTGTGTGTTTTTAATGCTTTGGCTTTGGGTGTCATAGTTTTCATAAATTGCATTTGCCAAATGTCATCGCCCAGACCCAGACTTCCAATTTCCATTTTCATTTTTTTGTTCGCTGTTTTCACAGCCCACAAAAAAAAAGGTCAAAATGGCTTTTTGATGTCATCGTTTGTGCCGCCGTCGTCTGAGCAACCAAACAAAATGCCAAAAGTCATGCTCACTGCACTTGATGGCTTTCGATTTGGTGACCCACTTGGCACAGAGAATAAAAAAGAATTGCAACTACAATTTGTCATTAGGAAGTTGGTGGCCCCTAGAATTTGTAGGATTGGTCGCCGCATTAATTAAGTTAATTGCCAACCCAACTATATAGACACGCCTCAAGTGCCGATGAGCACCTGGAGATGGCGTCATAATAACTTTCAGTAATGAGGTAATGGAGTCATAACTGCAGGCATATAAATTTCCATTAGCCAGCCCAACGGGAGAAAGGCAAAGCCAATAAAAATGTTGCTGCAACATGCCACAGCAACATAAAGGCAAAAGCAATCACAACAACAACAGCAACAATACAAATATCGTAATTCAAATTTATGGCCTGACACGCGAATCCCCCCAAAAGCAAGAAAAAATCGTCGATCAAGCTTAAACACAGGGAGGAAGCAAAAAAAAAAAAAAAAAAAAACAGGGGAGCAACGTAACCCACGTCTTGGGGTATAAAACAAAAGCCAAGAAACCAAAAAAAACAAAAAGTAAAAACCAGACAAGGGGAAACGTTAACCAGACAATGGCCAAGTGAAACGTGTCTAAAAAAAAAAAAAAAAAAAAAAATATTAAAAAAAAAAAAAAATCATAAACGAGCTTCATAGAGAGAGAGAGAAAGAGCACAAATATTCATACTAAAAAAAAAAAAGTCGCACAGTGGTTTTGAACGCAAGTGGAGTCCGTCATAAATGCCTTAATTGCATACTTTACTATAAAAAACTGAATGCAAAATTTTGTTTGCATCAGAAAAAAATCGATTTCAGTCTGGAAACATTTTTTCCGCCGCATAGTTTTATTGACAAGGGGATGTAAATGCATCTTTTCCTCATCTATACAGGAAGAGTACAAGTTTAATTACACTGTGCAAGTCGAAAAAAAACATGACCAACTTTAATGGTTTCCCCTAGGAATCTATTTTTATAAAGAAAATTTATTTTTAATTTTCGTTTTCATCAAGTAAAGTTTTTTTTTTAAATTGAAATAAAATTGCATCTGATTCTCATGAAATCTAAATAAATTTATTTAGTTCCTTTAGTTTACAACATTTACAGAATTTTAATATCATTGCGCATATCGCAGTCATGGTCCAAAAACTTATCAAAATATTTCAAATTTCAAAATATTAAGTAAAATCATTTTTAAGGCCTACCTTTCATCTTCACAATAACTTTATTTCTAATTAAATATTTCCTCATTTAATGTAATTTTAGTAATATATATTATGTTACAATTTTTTAAAAATATTTTTTAGCTTTTGATCTATAACTTCTGAATGCGGAATGATATCGACTGTGAATGTTTTAAATTAGAGGATATTTAAATCTTTTTCTTTAAAATTTAAGACAATAAATTGTAATTTGTTTTTATTAAATTTGCATAAAAAAATAACTTTTTAAAAAACTTTAAAAAAATTGTTGTATGAAACCATCGTGATAACAGAAAAATATAAGGCCCGAATTTTCGGAAACAGTTATAGTTGGTCAGGTCTATCCAAGTGTTATTATTGCATAGTGTTATATTTATCCATAGATTTTTTTCATCAAAACCTTTTTTCTTCGTAGAAGTGCTATTTGTAAGAGTTAAAAAAACAAAAAAATTAATTTTTTCATTTCAATTTTTTTTTTAAATATATTCAATATCAAACTATTGGGTCGTTTACTAAGTAATTTCGTTTGATGAATTCTAATGGACAATTTTTCACAGCCAACTTCACACTCAACCGCTTTACCGTTATATATTTGAACAGCTGATTACTATATCAGCTTTTTTTGTAAAAAATGTTGCTAAATTTTTTGGAGTAGTTTTTGTTTGGTGCCCTGTCGAGGATAAAAGATCGAAAACAGGATTTTCGGCATATTTTACTGTTTTACTATCAAAAGGGTAAAAATGCAGTTCAAGGAAGGCGAAAATTATGTGATGTGTACGGAGAAGATGTGTTGACCGAACGCCAATGCCAACATTTCGTTCCGGCAATTTCGATCTTGAGGATGCACCACGTCCTGAAAGTCCTCTTGAAGCCGAAGTGGATAAATTAAAGTCGTTGGTCGAAGCAAATCGTCGAATAACAACTCGAGAGATTGCTGAAAGATTAAATTTGTTTAACGCGACCGTTCACATGAAACGTCTAGGATTAATTTCGAAGCTTGACATATGTGTTTCTGATGTTCTTACAGAACGAAATTTGCTTCCTCGCATTAACGACTGTGATTTGCTTATCAAACGTCAAAAAAGTGATCCATTTCTTTAAAACATTTTTTTAGAGATAAAAATAATTTTTTTTTTAAATATATTCAATATATTTAAACTACTATGCCGATTGGAAAATGATCTTATTATAGATTATTGGATATTTCATACTCTTTTAATTTGTTTCTTGCTTGACTATCTAATGTTTTTAACTCGAGATATGGCTTCAAACCAGGGTATCGAACCGAATCGAATTTCGTTTCCGGGTTTCGGTTCTGATACGTACCGAATCTAATATTTCGGTAAAAGGTTCTGTTTATTTCGGTGTGTGGTTCTCTATTGGTACCTTGGTTTTATTTCTGCATACCGGTACGTATCGGTATGTACCGGTAAAATTTTAAAATCACAATACTTTTGTAACTAGAAGAGGAAGAAAAACTTTTTATATCTGTCTGAATGCCAAGTACACTGTATTGAATTTTATTTTTGAGTTTAGCATTCCAAAATATATAAGAAAAAAATACCGGTTATTTTGTCTTTATTATCATGACAGACTACTTACCTCTCAGTTTCAACCACTGTGCCTCGCTACGTTTTGTTGATGCCGCAGGAATGGGGGTAAAAGAGATGTGTCTCTGACTCATTGAACGGTTATGTGCCACATTATTTATTCCACATTGCCAGCGTATGAAACAAAACGGACACAAGACAGCTTGGAACATAGTTGGAATTCAATTGGCAATGATCGGCTTAATGGCAACAATTTGAATTACTTGATGAGGCGGATGGCCGAAGGAAACCGGGGAGGGGAAATGGCTAAGGAATGTGCATTGCGGAATGCTTCACGTGAACTTGATTTACTGAAAAGATTGCAAGCGATTTGGCAGAAGGAAAACTTATAGTTGATGCTAACTGAAGTCTAAATAAATCAGGCTGCAAAGACGAAGTATACAACTGTAAGCGGGCTCAAATGTACCCGCTTCTTTATTTTTTTGGTCATTTGATAACATTATTTCTGTTGTATTGTTTTTTTTTTTACACATTTTGTTCGATAAAGGCGAAAATGCAAGTCTGGCGGCTGAAAATGTAAATAGTGTATACCAAGGCTGCAAACCTCCAAAATTTTGGAGGGGCATCACTTGAACGCTGAACATTTTTGGAGGACCTCGGTTCTTAAACAATATTTGTATAAATCCGAAAAGTCTAATTTCTAGTACGGATCCTACCTGGATATCAAATAATCTTGCATAGAGATTAAAACAAGTTCGGAATTGCAATGTCATAGTGAAGGAACAAAAAGTAACTGAAAGTTCGAAATTTTGTTTTTCCACTCTCTTTACATTTAATAACAAACTAAAATCAACCCCGTGTTGTTGTTGATAAAAGCCTTTTTCGAGTTAAAAACAAACATACCCGAGTCAAAGACGGCATCAAAACAATAATTTCAGAATTGGAAAATCCCTATCCATTGGGATTGATTTTAGTCCAAATATCTGGAGATTTTCCCTCTGTCTAGACACTTTATCTTCCTGAAGAACTTTATCTACACTTTAACTAAGTTTGCGCAATATTTTTTGTCTTCGATTTTAGATAATTTATAAATTTTTTTTTAATTTTTCGAAGTATGCTCTTTAGGACAATTTTCGAAGAAATCTATAACATTATTGACATTAGTTCCTTCTTTATAATCAGACTCTTCAAGATTTTATTTTGAATAATCTCATTATGAATTTCTTTCGTTTGTAAAATTACTTATTATTGTTGAACCGAACCTTATGTTTGGAAAAAGTGGTCCGGTTCGGGTTCGAGGGGTCAAAAAATGCAAGATGTTCGGTTCATGGTCCGGTTTCGGGGAACCCAAAACTTTTTTTGAAAAACCCGAACCGAACCGGTTTTTAGGGGTTCGGTTCCAACCATGCGCAATTATGGTTTCGTCGATTCCGTTCCGGCAATTTTAAGGTTAAAGATAAACCAAGCTTCGAAAGACCAATTGTCAAAAATGTTGATAAAATTATAAAAAACTTTTAAAAGCCGTTTGGAACCATTTGAATAAGGCCGGATACAACAGAAAACTTGATGTTTGGGTTCTACACTAGTTAATACAGAAAAATCGCATGGACTGAAATTCTATCTGTGATTCGATATTCGAATCGCAAGCTCCGGGAGTTCGGTTGGGAGGTTCTTATGCATCCACCATATAATCCGGTCTTAGCAACAAGTGAAAAAAAAAAAAATAAAAAAATAAAAAAAAAAAAAAAAAAAAAAAAAAAAAAAAAAAAAAAAAAAAAAAAAATAAAAAAAAAAAAAAAAAAAAAAAAAAAAAAAAAAAATATATATATAATAATAATTTTAATAAATAAAAAAATATGAATCAAATGTAACGTAGAATACCAGTTAAGTTAAATATCGTCTTTTCAACCTTTGTTTCTAAATGTTTTTGTGACTAGTGCCCTAAATAATTTAGGCTAAATTATAAGTTCAACTTGTAGCACTAGGAAATAATATCAATAAATATCAAATAAGTGATTACTACCTGTTCCTGTCTATGGCTAACGGGTTTGCTGATGAAAAGTTCGTTTCAAGAGACGTCTGCTAAAATGGGTTTGATCTGGTTTTTTATCATAAGGACCAGGGTTTCTATGAGAAGGTTTAAAGAAATTTCCTTCAAAATGACAGAAAGTTATTGAACAAAATAACGCATATTTGACTTAGATTGGATCGCTCTATATATACTAAATAAACCCTTCAATTTCGTACAAAAATAATGGATTACTTTTTACTACACCTAGATCAAAACATATTTTAGTGCTTCTTTTGTCCCTCCCCCCCTTAAGACTTTCTATACTGTCAACGACTTTTTGTGATTTATGCGCTTAAAAGACTTTCTCAGGAGCATATGGTAAATGTTATTTGCGTATCTGTTGGGTTGGGTCTTTTGAGTAAGCACCTTTCCAGATTAAATAGGACACCCAACGACCACAGTCACGCCTATATATTTTCCTGGCTCCTCTTTTGAGCACACGCACACACCTTTACACCCCCTCCCGGGTGTGTCTTGCGATTCCGATGGCGTCATTCAAACAATGTTTGGTGGCTACCTGCGCAGATTGGAATGATGGATGAAAGTTAAGCGTCCGTCATTGGAATCTAGTGCAAGCCGGAGGAGAGACTGGCTGGCAAAATAATTTACGTAAATTAGCGCAATTACAGTTTGGAATGTATCTGAGAGATACTTTCTAGTCGCTGTTGGTCGCTGTTCTCTCTGTGGGCCAGTCGAACACGAATTGAATTAAAAATGGGGGGGAATGGGGGGAGGAACAAAAACTGGTTTTGCCTTAAACGTCAGAAGTCAAACAGTAGCCATTGTCGTTGTTGGTCAAGCAAACATTTTCATAAAACACAACACAAAACAGCAAAACAAAAAAACCCCAAAAAAAACAAAAAAAAAAAAAAATTGAGCAAAGGAAAAACTGAAAAGAAGATTCAAGCTAAAATGGCCATCATACTGTAATTTGTGGTCAAATCCGTCGAATTCATCATTAACCAATTCTTTTTCTTTCTCATCCTATTAGCATGGAAGTTCACACGGTCAAGGTTAACCACCATTGCAATCCAGCCTCGAATGTGCTCTCCTCGCTGAATGCCGCCGCCTCCTCACCAAATGCAACGCCCAAGAAGACGGCTACAGCTGCAGCCGTGGCGGCTGCAGCTGAAGCCGTCTTACTGGAGCAGTTGAATCAACAGCGGACACGCGACTGCGACAGCCCATCCAGTTCCAATTCCGAGGAGCTGGAGAATGAACTAAGGGATTTGAATGGCTCACTAACGGGCAGTGGCAGTGTGGGTAAATCGAATGGCTCATTAAGCGGAGCCTCCTCAACCACATCCGCACCGGCGGTAGCTACTATGGCCACCAATGGTTCCGCTGGTGCGGGAATGGTTGTGGTCTCCGCCACGGCTCATCTCAAGAAACGTATTTCGAGTAGTCGCACACCCACACGTAAGGCGCATCGTATTAAATTTTATCGCAATGGTGATCGTTTCTATCCGGGCATAACCATACCCGTGTCCAATGAGCGTTATCGTTCCTTTGAGAGTCTCTATGAGGATCTGACGCGGCTGCTGGAGGAGAATGTTAAAATTCCAGGAGCTGTGCGCACCATTTATAGCATGTGTGGCAAGAAGGTAGGAACAGAAAACTATTTTGAATTACTCTAAACTCACCTTTCCTTCCTCAATTTCCTAGATCGCCGCTTTGGATGAACTGGAGGATGGCCAGAGCTATGTGTGTTCCTGCAATAATGAAAACTTCAAGAAAGTGGAATACAACATTAGCTCCCAACCCCTGGCTAATCTCACCTTGGCCAACTACAATCGTTCCAACAATCAGCGTCTGGCCAAATTACAGCGTCCCGCCTCACCGCTTAAGAATGGCTCACTCATCAGCAGCAGCACAACGCCCACCCACACCAATGCTCCAGCTCCCAGTGCTATAACTGGCACCAATGGCAGTCCCTTGAATACCTCGCGTTTCAATGAACGTGACTCGGTGGTACATCCGCGTATTGTCACCCTCATACGGAATGGTACCAAACCACGTAAAATCATGAGATTGTTATTGAATAAGCGCAATAGTCCCAGCTTTGAGCATGTTTTGACCGCCATTACACAGGTAGTGCGTCTGGATACGGGCTATGTGCGTAAGGTGTTCACATTATCCGGAGCTTCAGTGGCTCAAATGGCCGACTTCTTTGGCCCCGAAGATGTGTTCTTTGCCTATGGCACAGAGCGTGTAAACACGGGCGAGGATTTCAAATTGGAAGCGGAGGAACAGCGCGCTATAAATGCCATACGCAAGACACTACGCACCGCAGGCACCGCCTGCAAGGGACCCAAGCCCAAGATGCCAGTGAAAAGCAAAAAGATTTATCCAGCCGAAGCGAATGCTCCTACAGAGGCAAGTTCCACAATTCCAACCACGGACGATGATGAGCAGGCCGCGTTACTTAAGAGCACTGGAGTGGAAGCTGGAGAACTGCCCGGTGTTATACGCGATTCGTATACTCTGGGTCAAATCATTGGCGACGGCAACTTTGCCATTGTGCTCAAGATTAAGGATCGCCAGACGGGTGAACCATTTGCCCTGAAAATTATTGATAAAAGCAAATGCAAGGGCAAGGAGCATTACATTGATGCCGAAGTGCGTGTCATGAAGAAGCTGCAACATCCGCATATCATATCACTCATTATGGATGTGGATCAGCAAACGAATATGTATCTGGTGCTGGAGTATGTCAGTGGTGAGTGAACTAGTAATGTATTGCCTAAGTAATTGAGATCGAAGATTCCATTAGATCGATGCCTGGCTTACTTATTTTTCGTTCGTTCAAATGACTCACTGATCAATCGTCTATCCCAGTTGCATATAATGAACCTTTAGCATCTTTAAAGAGCTGGTTTTCTTTAGGCTGCTGCTGTTATCGGGCTGTACGACTTGATTTTGTTCCGGAAAGATTCCTTCGGTTCTGTCTCGGTACTCACGCCTTTTTCTCCAAAACTTCGGCATAGGTGCCAACAATGATTTCTCGCTTATTCATAATTCTAAGAATTAAAGTGTAGGCTTTATTTTTAGCCCAGAATGCAGAACCTTTCCTTAACGTTCTGGATATGACCTAGAGATGGGCACGGTACAGAAAATTCGATCCCGTCCCGATCCCGAACATTTTTTTCGGGACCCTCGAAAATCTCGTCAATTGAAGACCCTTTTATACCCTTGTAAAGGATATTATAAAACTCTCCAGATGTTTCTTACGCATAAAAGGAAGCGTATATAGGCTGCACATTTGTTGAAACCAGCCGAATCTGACCTGGATCTGATCAATGATCTAGATGGAATAACTTTTAAACCACTGGACAGATCGAACTAAATTTTTATACACTTGAAAAGTATATATCAATTTTGCCCAGAAGTTAGTAACGCATAGAAATATTCATTTCCGACCCCATAAACTATATATATTCTTGATCAGGACGACGAGCTGAGTTCAATTTCGCCTGTCCGTCCGTCCGTCTGTCTGTCTGTTTCTACGCAAACTAGTCCCTCAGTTTTAAAGCTATCGAGCTGAAATTTTACACAAAGTCTTCTTTTTACTGCACGCAACTAATGTCGGAATCGGCCGGATCGGATGACTATATCATATAGCTGCCATAGAAACGATCGGTCAAAAAACTACTTCTAGTGTGAAAAACTTTTTTGTTTTCTATCGTAGCGTCCCCAATCTTGGTATATATTAGTTTTATATGCTTTCACATAATTTTGAAAAAATTTATCAAAATCGGATGTCTGTAGCATATAGCTGCCATAGGACCGATTGTTCGGAAAATGTGTTTTACTAAGAAAAGTTTTTTTTTATGAAATCAAATTTTTATTATCAATGATTTAAAAATTTTAAATATCTG
Organism: Lordiphosa mommai; assembly: GCA_018904225.1. Lineage (NCBI taxonomy): Eukaryota > Metazoa > Arthropoda > Insecta > Diptera > Drosophilidae > Lordiphosa > Lordiphosa mommai. The sequence goes on along the minus strand of JAEIFT010000125.1, from coordinate 169,505 downwards.
ATATCTATATCCTATATATATTTTACCGGTTAAATCAGTTGGAGTAAAGTTTTTCAAGTGTATTAAAACTTCGCCACAGTCGAAGTTAGCTTTGCCTTCTCGTTTACTGTTGATTTGGAAGACCAGACTGCTTATAAACTTCGAAATAAAATAGACATCATATTCATCAGAACTCAATATGCGTTATCTTTGATGATTTGAAATGAACCGATGCGGAACCCAAATTTTAAATTCAATCCCTTCCCGATCCCGTTCACTAAGTTCGATAAAGAACATTTTGAAAAACGGGATCCGAAAATAAACCGGGACCCGCAGAATAAAATGTGACCCGAAAAATTTGAGTTAGATCTTCACTTTCTGGATCGTTGTTCATATATGCGTTAGCTCTGTTAATACAATCGAACGAAGTTTTCCCTATAACGAATTCATTTGCGGAACCCTGCAGTTTCGTTTAATTCTTTAACCATTCTATATTACGACTTTTCTTTATAACAACGTTTTTATTCCCCCTTTCTACAGAGTTTTTCCACCCTTAATATAAGATTATTGTATCATTATTGCCCAATTTAATAATCCTGTCTTCTCGAAAAACTTACTTTAATATATAATATATTTCTGGTGATAATATCGAGACGATGATTAAAGTTCTTGGCACACAAAATTTTAAACTATTTTTTAAATCGAACCTCTTTCAGAAAAGATGAGTTCCGGTTGGAAGAGATCTTTAATTTATTTGGTTCGGTTCAAGGTCCGGTTTGAGGGTTTTAAAAATGCGAACCGAACCGGTTCTCAAGTATCATCAAGGCTGCAAACCAGTACGAAACCAAGTGTGTCTTTTAATATTCCCGATCAGATGAACGATAGTAGAGTTGCCACCCATGCAATTTGGGCAAGTTGTGATCTAATTAAATATTCTTAAATAAACCTTACCCTGAGTAACGGGTAAATCGAAGTCGAGCAGGGCCGACTTCAACTTACTTTCTCGTTTGTATGCATGTTTAGCTTGAAATATGAGTTTAAAGCAAATCGGGCAAAAATCGGAAGCTTGCATAAAAGCAAAACGACTGTTTTAGATATCTCATTAGACTCCTTCTTGTCGGTGTGGCTGCCTTTGTTCAGAATCACTTCGGTATCATAGGTATCATAATCTTTTTATATTTTCAGTGGGCTGAATAAATTCAATTATTTCGCAGTTTTGCCACAAAATTTACCTAAGCGTGGAACAGAATTACATCCAGTTTGTGGTTGCTGCGCCCTTCAAATAGAATTTGGTGGTGCTTACATAGCTATAATAACATATGAGCCAAGTCTGTTAAAGTCTGATGTAGATAAGAAATGGAAATTTGGACCCACCCTTTTCACAGTTTTCCCTAAATATTATAGTTCCCCTAACTAACTCTTTAATTGATTTTTATTCTTTCAGGTGGCGACCTTTTCGATGCCATCACCCAAGTCACACGCTTCTCGGAGAGCCAATCGCGTGTGATGATTAGACATTTGGGTTCGGCCATGTCTTATTTACATTCCATGGGCATTGTGCACAGAGACATCAAACCGGAGAACCTTTTGGTAAGGCTCAATATCTTTTAATATAATTAAAATATAACTTAACTTAACTTTTCTTGTCCAGGTGGAAATTGATGAATATGGCAATGTCATTCAGCTGAAGTTAGCTGATTTCGGTCTGGCCTGTGAGGTCACCGAACCGCTCTTTGCTGTGTGTGGTACGCCCACCTATGTGGCCCCCGAGATTTTGCTGGAAGTGGGCTATGGTTTGAAGGTAAACTCTAGATATATCAGATTGGATTGCTTGTCTAACATTTTCATTTGACAGATTGATGTTTGGGCCGCTGGCATCATATTGTACATACTGCTTTGCGGTTTCCCGCCTTTTGTGGCGCCCGATAATCAGCAGGAGCCGCTGTTCGATGCTATTATTTCCGGCGTTTATGAATTTCCCGATCCCTATTGGTCGGACATTGGTGATGGTGTGCGCGATCTAATCGCCAATATGCTGCAATCTGACCCAGATGTGCGTTTCAGCAGCGAGGATATTTTGGATCATTATTGGACCATGGGCAATGAGGAGAATGGCTGCGGTGATTATAGCAGATGAATTATGGCCGTGTGGGGTGTTTAAATTGTATGCCACGCCCCCCTCCCAACCCCACGCCGCCGTCGCCGCCGCCGTCGTCTAGTAGTTTTTGTATTATGTAATTTAGCGCTATTTTGTAGGCCTTAATTTATTTTATACATATTTAAACAAAACAAAACATAAAACACAGAACACACATATTTTCGGACGCAGCAAAAACTGATGATTCATTTAAAAAAAAAAATTCCAATTGCCAAACTGTTTACAGTCTTGGATGATGCTAACTTTATGTACTGTCCCTCCCTACTATTCTTTTTCTCTCTATATAGCATATATCTATATATATATATATATTTTATAAAACAGCACATATTTATACAAACAAACAAAACAAACAAAATACATATACAACTAATTTAATTGATATTTTTAAAAGTGTTTTTTTAAATTAGTATTTTAATTGATTATGAAATAAAAACAAATTAAAGTTGTGTATATTTTCATTAAAAAAAAGAAAAGAAGAGAAATGTTAATTATATTTTCCCAGGCTGCTGCTTTTTTATTTGGCTTTGTTTTTATATATTATATACCTATAAATATATATATTAAATATTTTATACTTTAATGTGTGCACTTGTAAACGAAAACGAAACAAAAACGAAAATGAACTAAATAAAGACAAACAATAATTAAGCGCATTTATACAAAACAAAATAAACAGAAAAAAAAGCAATTAAAAAAACTATAAATCTTTAGAAATATACAAATCGAGAGTAAGTAACAGGCATTCCTTTAGTGTGTTATTTCACTTGATAAAGGCTGGAATCACACTTTCAATTTTTAGGCACAATTTTAGACACAATTTGTCTTCTATGTAGAAATGTTGTTGGTATAAGCGAGCCGAAGTATGCTTTAATGGGACACAAAATGCCTTTTTCTATTAACTAAAAATTGTGACAAGTTGTAGTTGCAGTTTTTATTTTTTTTTTAAATATATGTATTAGGTAAATTTTTTTTTATTATAAATTAACTTTAACAAAAAGATTGACTTCTTTCTGACTTCGATCACCACCTAGTACTTACCTGGCTTCTCGGATCGTTTAGCCATGCGCTTCAGAATTGAGTGTAGATAAAATAAAAAATATAAGCTTCCAGTTTAAAATATAAACTATATGGGCATTTCCATGATGTCGAACGCGGACGTTCGTACGACATAAAGTAAAAAAAAAGGCAAAATAAAAGGCATTTTCAATTCGTTTTTTACTTTATTATGAAGGTATTGAGTAGCACTATAAATAGTGCTAAAGCGAATGACAGGTGAAATACTGATTCCAAAATAATGGCAAAAATATGAAGCGATTTGAACGGGACAAAAAACAGAAGTTGCTTTCGGGGCCACCTACATAAAGCCAGAACTTAGAAACCTGACGCATTTCTAAACCCAAAATGTTTTAGAATCTTATGCATGAATGGTACTTTGAAATGGTTTTTTGTTGGTTCAAAAAATCTTCAGTACTTTTTTTTTAAATAAATAATAATCTGATTCGTAACGGGACATTGCGAACGGGACATTTTTTCCAATATGATTCAAGTGGGTATGATTATGTATATATTTATGCATTTTAACTATAATCAATAACTAGCACTAATCCCGACGTTGCGCGGGTCTCTACAATTGTATTGAAATGGTTTTTGCACAAAACACAAAAAATATTAGTATGAATTAATTTTTAACCACTAAACTTTACACTTACGGGCGCGAACGGGACCAACTTTGAACGACATTAAAAATAACAAAAAAAATTTACCAATTGGGATTTTTTTTATTAAATTGCTTATAAAAAAAATATGTTTGTGCTAAACTTTCCATGCATTCACTTCTTCAATTTGTGACACACTGATAACTAATGTTCTTTTCGGTATCGAACGGGACATTGAAAAATGGACTAAAGGAAACCAAAATTTGCAGTTAATCGCGATTGCATTGTACCCTTTGCTTTTTTTTAGATAAATTATAATGTAAGAGACATTTTCAGAACAGTCTTTATCATGTATGATCTTTCTCAAAGAAGATAATAACAAATAAAGCATGCAATTTAAAATGGCAAAAAAAAGAAAAATGCACTTTTTCAACTTTGCTGTCGATTTACTCATTGAGGTTAATGACCATATGTTCACTTTAATTAAATTAGTTAAATTTGAATGATTCTTTACCATAATATGAATGAACAGAGAGATTTCAAGAACTTTTAGATTTTTAGCCTCGGTGGACATTTTGGCGGAAATGCCCATATTAACTTGCTTTAATTTTAAAATAAAACATTCATAATTCTTTTTCCATTCCTCTAATGACATAATTCTGTAATTTAGTCCAGTTTACGCCGTTGAGGATTGCTTCGTGCGGCCTTAAGGTACATTTTCCAAACTTTGAAATCCAAAGTTTTCGCTGTATGGGGCAACCTCTAATGAAATGAATGACATATTCGGGCTCCCTCATATTACCGCACAAAAAAGGCAGATTAGGCCCGTCTCCAGATAGACCAATCTGTTCGGCAAGTACTGTGGTAGGCGGAAAGGCTTTTTTAAGAAGTACCTCTGTAGACTTTATACTTTCTCGTAATGTTGTATTCCCCAGACTTGTGCTCCATAACACATTATTGCCCTCACTTTCCAAGTACTTTTTATCGCCACTTTGGAATCGTTTAGTTTTTCTCCCAAGTGATAGTGGAATTAAGCATTGTGATAAAGCCAGACGCCTAGATATTTGTAAAATTCGAACACCTCCAAGTCCACATCTACCAATTGCCATTTTTTTTCAAATGAAAGCATCCTCCAATATTTTAAAAAAAATAAGAACCTTAGGTTTTTTACAATTTATCGTTAGACCCCCTGCAAAACGTTGATAGTTTCTTACCTATCTTTGGGTGTTTCAGCAAAGATCACTTTATCGTATTTTTTACTCCAGTCCATTTATATCGATTCCTTTTGGTAGAAATTCCAGGGTAGGTTCCAAGGGCATATGATCCTAGAAAATTATTTCTATTATTTCAAAATCTTCTAATATCTCAAGCTACGATCCATGCACCAAACAATAATCTAATAGCGACCTAGCTGTTGACAATAACTGTCTCAAAAAAAAAAAAAAGTTAATAATTTAGTTTAACTCAACCAGACTATAAAGGGTAAAAGTCAATGTATTCTCATTCGTAAGTCTAGACTGTGTGTGCATACTGGCCGTCGGCTGAACTCAGCTTTATACTCTAATTTTGCTATCTGATTTACTTGGAAAAATAGTTAGGATTGACAACCTTAATGATTGTTAAAAAATTAAATCAACAACAAATGTATAAAAATACAGGCCACATTATGTGGATTACTTAATATTTGTTTACCTATGCTCCATCATTCGATGTTTGCTATTCTGCGCACCAAGTTTAAAATTTAGCGCCTTATCAGCATCAAGACTATCGTTCATCAAGCTGAATCGTGTTTCGATAGCGATAACGATGGCGACTGCCACACGATAACCAAAGCAGCTGTTCTCATCTGATAAGAAAACAAATTTAGATTGAATTTAAGAAAACTTTACTTTAAAATGGCTGAAACATTGCCCACCAATGGTGTAAGTTCAATATCCACATTCAAAGAGTCACTTCCGATTGCATACTTTCTTTTGTACAGGACTCCGGTACAGAGAGCACTGAAGAGGAGGAGGAAGAAGTGGAGCCCAAATTCAAGTATCAACGCATAGCCAATGATCTGAAGAATATACTAAATACGGACGTAGTCACCTGCAGTGCTGTGCATCCCAAGGTGTGTTCACCAGACTTAACAAGATTTACTCCCCTTGCCCCAAACTAAACCGTTTCAAAAGTTTCTCATTTTTGGTACGCTGAGAGGGCGGATCTATCTGTTGGATCACCAAGGCAACTCAGTGGACACGAATTTAAGCAATAGCGAAAGGCATACACATACAGTGGCGGTTAATCATATAGATGTAGACCCCAAGGGTGAATATGTGGCCACCTGCTCCGACGATGGCAAAGTGAGTCATCTGGGTGGTAGTGGGTAGTGCATATAACTAAGCAAATTTCTGTTCTAGGTCAACATCACAGGCCTGTTTAGCTGTGAGAACAATCAAAATTTAATATTTGGCAAAACCATTAAATCAGTGGCCTTAGATCCTGATCCCAAGGCGCGTGTAAGAAGATTCATAGTGGGTGAGTATTGGAGAAAACCTTTAACAAATGCTTTATTAATGCCCGCCCTCTCTTCTAGGCGATGACAAACTCACTTTGTACGAACGCAATCTGCTCAAGAAATTTAAACCCTTGGAGCTGTGCACGGTTGAGGGCAGTGTCTTGTCCATTTGCTGGCAGGGCAACTTTGTGGCCTGGGCCAGTCATTTGGGTGTGCGTGTCTATGATCTAAGTGAGAAATGCTCGCTGGGCCTAATGAAATGGGAAGTGCCGCCACAGTCACGTTTGGAGACATTTCGCTGTCATTTGCGTTGGTCGAATGCAAATACTCTGCTCATTGGTTGGGTGGATACCATCAGGATTTGTGTGATACGCAAACGTAATGCAATTGAGGCTTCCTCCAGTAATCTGCCGGGATTTGTGGTAGATCCAGGTAAGCAATCGAGACGGAAGAAATTGATAAGAGCAAGAATAAGCGGGAAAATAAGTATTATTAATTAAAGTAGTGCATCCTAAGGTCCTACGAAATGTGCCTAGTTAAAAACATATTTTGTAAACCCAAAATAGTTGGCCCAAGGGTTAGACGAAATTAAATTTTCAGAGGAACTTCATTTTAAAAATTCGCGACTCTTTAGTATGATGGATCATTTATTTAGATATTTTTGTTAACATTAATGTTGATGCTCTGTTAATTTATTTAAGTAAACATTTATATTAACATTAACATGACGAAAAATACAATTTTTATACCCTTGCAGAGGGTATATTAAAATTGTCACGATGTTTGTAACGCAGTGAAGGAAGCATTTCCGACCACATAAAGTATATATATTCTTGATCAGCATGACGAGCTGAGTTCATTTCCGTCTGTCCGTCCGTCCGTCCGTCTGTCCGTCTGTTTTTATGCTACCTCCTCCCTCAGTTTTGAAGCTATCTTGACCAAACTTTGCAAAAAGTCTTTAAATACAAATACGCTGCACATTTGTCGGAATCGGCCGGATCGGATGACTATATCATCCAAAAACTAGTTCTAATGGGAAAAACTTTTTTGTTTTCTATCGTAGCGTCACCAATCGTGGTATATATAAGTTTTATATGCTTCCACACAATTCTGGAAAAATTTATCAAAATCGGATGACTATAGCATATAGCTGCCATATAAACGGTCGGTCCAAAAACTAGTTCTAGTGGGAAAAACTTTTTTGTTTTCCATTGTAGCGTCACCAAACGTGGTATTTAATAATTTTATATGATTCCACACAGTTCTGGAAAAATTGATCAAAATCGGATGATTAAAGCATATAGCTGCCATATAAATGGTCGGTTCAAAAACTAGTTTTAGTAAGAAAAACTTTTTTGTTTTCCATCGTAGCATCACCAATCGTGATATATATTAGTTTCATATACTTCCACACAATTCTGGAAAATTTTATCGAAATCGGATGACTATAGCATATAGCTGCCATAGGAACGATCGGTCTAAAAACAAATTTTAGTGAGAAAAACTTTTTTGTTATCAATGGTAGCGCCTTTAAAAAACGGCAAGGGTATTTAAAACATCGGCGTAGCCTTCTATTTTTTAATTTCCGATATTATTAAATTTCTAAATTTTCCCTTGGCAAACCTAGCATATGCCTTAGTTTACATGACATGGGCTTAACAGAGAACTGTTGCAGGAATTTGCATGAAATGCGATTTCGAGTAGCCTTTTTCTTATCTTTTGCTGTTTTACTGCAGATTTTAATAAGCTATGTCCGAAAACGATGTCCAATTAATTTGGAAGGTCAAATATTTGTTTTTCGAAATTTCTCCCCGAGTTTAAAAAATCAAAAATACCGAATACATGCCATTTGTTATAAATCTGATACTATTTATTATAAACTGCACAGTGTAAGGTTTAACTATGTTCATTATATTTAAGGACTATAAGTCACTTACTCAAGTAATGTCTCCTTTCGGTAGCGCAACTCTAAAAAATAATAGCCAGATTTCAAAATATTTCAAAAAATAGTTCTAACCCTAACAAATTTATTTTTCGTGAGTTGGAACCCCAAATCTTTCCTAAAACACAAATTTTAAAACGCTTCAAAAAAAGTTAAACTGTTGTGCCATTTTTTCGTTTTTCATTTAGAAAGTGGAAAATTCTGTACACTGAACAAAAAAAAGTTTATGGTCGTTACGCAACATCTTGTAAGCTTAGAATGTCCTAAAAGCAGGGCTGCAAAGCCAATTTTTAAAAATTTACTAAGGTTCAAGGTTTTTGTGCTATGGTTTTGGTTCGAGCCTTGGTTCCTCCAAAGTTTTACCAAATTTATATAGAAGAGTAATTATTTTGTTAAAAATATTAAAAAAAAAAACAGAATTTCCGAATGTTTGATTATTTGACCATACGAATTCAATTATTTTCAATTTAAACTTAGAAATATTATTTCTTCGCGCAATTGTTGGTCTATGCTACTTTATTTATCATTAAATTGGCCGATTAACTAATACTTGTAACTTTTGTTGAACCGAACCGAAAGTTTTGGTTCGGAACAGGTTCAGATATTTTTTCTCAAGAGGTTTGTTTCAAGGTTTGGTTCACAGTAAAAGAAAAGTCGGAATTCCGGGTTCAAAACCGATTTGCAGCCCTGCTTAAAAGATAAAAAGATGTAAAGAGATAGCAATCAAATATCAACAGTTTATTTAAACCAGGAGTTTAAGATCCCGTCCAGAATTTTTTGGGGTCCGAACCTGAAAAAAAGGATTTTTTAAAAAATAAGCACTTTAGTTGGTAGTCTTGCTCCCGGAGCTCCCGCACCCATCTCTACTTAGAAAGTTTTCCCGTGGTCAAGTCTTTAATTTTAAATATCGAAATTAAAATGAAGACCAATTCGTAACTTTTTAAAGAAATATCAGTTTTGGTACTTACTAGATCCGGAACCGAAATACGATTCGGTTTGATTCTCTGGTTTTAATATGACATGATATAATATATTACTAGACATTTTAGAAAGAATTTTAATTGACTTGTTTAATAATCAGGAATAATTCGAAATGAAAAAACACAAAAATAACTGACCTCAGATATAAATAAATATATAATAACAAAAAAGTAAATTAAACAGCCTTAATATAAATGCCTTGAAATAGTCGAATTCCAGTTCAGTTTGTTTGGTTTTTAAAAACGGCTGTAGACTTACATGGGATAAGTTAGTCCACCCCCTTAAATATAAAATATATTTTATATGTTTTTTTCATTTCACTAATTAAATATTTATTGTTTTTCGTTTATAATTACAGTCTCGACATTTCAAACTACATTCTATATTTGTGGCCTAGCTCCGTTGGCATCTAGCCAATTGGTGGTTTTGGGCTATCGTAAGGAGCGTAGTTCCACCTACAAAGCACTTCGTCCGGTGCTCTGTGTGATTGAATATAAAATGAATAGCAGCGAAGACATCTGCACGGATAGTTTAACATTGCGCGGCTTTGAGGAGTATACGGTTAACGATTATAGCCTTGGCTGTCTGATCGAAGAGAATCGTTATTATATTATTGCACCCAAGGATATTGTGGTGGCCAGTCTCATTGAAACGGACGATCGTGTTGAGTGGCTTATTAAGCACAGGTGAGAGTAAACTTATAATTAATCTTTGGCATAGATGGGAGCATAAGTCACTTAACTAAGTACGTTATACCAATTCTGTGGATTCTTAAACTTTACACTATCTTTTTTGGCTTGTCTAAACAACTAAACTATCGCAACATTTGTCCGAAGTCCGTGACCAATCGTAATAATATTCCAACAAACTATTTGCCCTACTATTTAAACCCAGCTGCTCATGTGTGCACAGTTGACCATTATAAAGATCTCGCATCATTTGTGGATTTCTCTTGTGCAAAACTAAATGATATGACTGACACTTACGTGCCATGTAGGCCGTATCAAAACGTGGATCATGCCAGCGATAAACATTGCGCAATGGCGCCAACCAAGTGCCCATAGAAACATCTTCGGATACATAAGTGGACAATAGTTGTGAATTATTGACCACATGCTCACAAAGCTTACGGGACAACAGATAACCTCCTCCCAGGGCATAGGGTATATAACTCTTGCTGAGATAATAGTTTGATTCCCTCCATTGACCTTTAGCCTTGATGGCGGCACGACCATTGAAGTAACCCCAATAAAGCTGAGGCAGTGGCTCTGCCCCATACTCTGAGGTCTTGCGTAGCAATTTCCGATCATAGCTTATAAGTTCGTTGAGTAAATTATCCAATTTAACATACGTATCATCATCGACTTTCAGCAGATATGAGAAATCATAATTATGTGTCAGGGCATCTAAAGCTTGCAACAATTTCTCGGTCAGATTTGTATAGATGTCATGCAGACGAGGCAATATTAAGAGATCATTATGCTGCTTTTGCTCACTCAAAAGATCGGCCCTCAATGTGTTGCCCAACTGTTGTGTTCCAATGGCAAATAGATGCTTCACTTTAATCTTCCTTTGTATCTTGGGAGCCTGGAGTTTCTCCTGCCAGTTAATGTATTGCCTCAAACGATTTGCCTGCATTGAAACCATTTCCATTTGCAAGTGTCCACGCTGGTCATAGGCTGGCACATATATCTGCTCCTCCGGATAGTAGGCCTGATCAAGCGGTAAACCCAAGCGTAGCCAGGTCTCACGCATGGCATCACGCTGTTCCACATTGCCGGGACTGCTTAGTACTAAAATCACCAGAAACAAGTCTGGATGTGGCTCAAGTTGGATGCCACTGCGTTGTGCCGGGCATTTGTCCACCGAATTGAGAATTTTGGTGATGAAACTGCCGAAAAAGAATGCTGTGATGGCTGTAAATAGTGTAACAAGATTATTCTGACGCCGCATCTTCCCTGATGTGTCCGGATTGTGTGAAAGCGCCTTAAAAAAAGTGTGCAAAATTAACAAAAATAGAAATGCACTTGGGGGTGAAACAGCTGCTTGCGATACTTTTCTGTGAGTGAGTATCGATAGTCCGAAAGCCGATAAGTACTGGCATTTGGTAATCAAAATTAAATAAGTAAAATTCAGTTTTAAAAAAGCCCGATGATTTTGAAAAACTGTTAAGGGGGTCTTCTACCTTTGAACAAGGTTTTATGAGGATTTTTTTGAGGGAGCTTTTTCAATTTGTTTTTTTTTGTTATTTATTAATTAAATAATAAAATATTGTGCATCTCGAGGGCTGTTCAACAAGTTATTGGCCTGCCAATTAGGGTCTTAAAAAAAGATGTAGAGGTGGTAGCCGTGATCGGAAATGAAAACGGTAAATGAGGTTATGATCAGAATTGATATAGTTGTGGCCTGTACCTCAATCATATTTTTCAATATTTTTTTGAAGAATTGGGGTCAAATTATTCAATTTTTCAAGATTTTCTCTGTAGTTTAGTGTAAAAAAATAGTAAAATAAATGCTTTTACTCTTCATTGAGGTACGGTTCAGAATAACATTAATTCTTCGTCGATTGAACAAAATCAGTTTAGTAGAACTGCCGCATTAAAAATGGTAAAAAAAACGTGGTTTCGGGAAAAAGGCACTGAAAGTTTTGAGCAACGAAAAAAATACTCACTTTAGTAAGAACATTGCTCCACTAAAATGGCTATATCTGCTATTCTATAAACTATTTCGAATATTTGAAAATGGTTTGAAGGGGATGAAAGAGGAATGTCCAAGCTATAATAATAATGCAAAAAAAAAATTCAAAGGTAGAAGACCCCCTTAATGTAGTAAACTAGAGGACAAATCGGTCTATTGCAAAAGTAATACTGTAATTTTTTATGAATTTGTTAAACCTTTTTAAGAATTATTTAAACATGGGAAAAAATAAATTTTATAAGAAAAAAAATAGAAAACAAACATCGGCTACGCCGAAAAAGTTTTTCTCACTCGAATTAGTTTTTAGACCGATCGTTCCTATGGCAGCTATATGCTATAGTCATCCGATTTCGATCAATTTTTCCAGAATTGTGTGGAAATATATAAAACAAATATATACCACGATTGGTGATGCTACGATGGAAAACAAACAAGTTTTTCTCACTAGAATTAGTTTTTGGACCGACCGTTTATATGGCAGCTATATGCTAATTTTTCTAGAAGTGTGGAATCATATAAAATTATTATATACCACGTTTGGTGACGCTACCATGGAAAACAAAAAAGTTTTTCCCACTAGAACTAGTTTTTGGACCTGCCGTTTATATGGCAGCTATATGCTGAGTCATCCGATTTTGATAAATTTTTCCAGAATAGTGTGGAAGCATATAAAACTTATAGATACCACGATTGGTGACGCTACGATGGAAAACAAAAAAGTTTTTCTCACTAGAACTAGTTTTTGTACCGATTGTTCCTATGGCAGCTATATGATATAGTCATCCGATCCGGCCGATTCCGACATATGTGCAGCGTATTTGTATTTAAAGACTTTTAGCAAAGTTTGGTCAAGATAGCTTCAAAACTGAGGGAGGAGATAGCATAGAAACAGACGGACGGACGGACCGACGGACCGACGGACAAACGGAAATGAACTCAGCTCGTCATACTGATCAAGAATATATACTTTATGTGGTCGGAAATGCTTCCTTCACTGCGTTACAAACATCGTGACAATTTTAATATACCCTCTGGGGTATAAAAATAGTTTCTTTACCTATTTAACATAATGTAGTCCGTTTTTTTTTTAATGGAGCATTTTTAAATTTTTTCAATTGGCAACCGTGGCTGCCACCTATCTTAGCCTATGGCGACTTTCAAGCTTCACACAAAAGCTATTCCTATTTAATGATTGTGTATATAATTTTTTGCAGCAAATTCGAAGAGGCCATTGAGCTAATATCCACACATGGCGGCAGCTTGCCAGTGCTTTCGGTGGCAAGGTAAGTTTTAAAAACAAAACAAACGTTTAAAAAAATGTATTTTTTTAATTTTTGCTTCACAATTTCCAGACTCTACATCAACCATTTGTTGACGCTGAAACAATATGAAGATGCCGCCAAACTTTGCCTACGCATGTTGGGCAACAATAAATCCCTCTGGGAGGAGGAAGTCTTTAAGTTTGTCAAATGCCAGCAATTGCGCTCTGTGAGCGCCTATCTGCCCACCTCTGCGGATTGCAAACTGGATCCCCATGTCTATGAGATGGTGCTCTATGAGTTCCTTAAATTCGATGTAAATGGTTTTTTGAATCTGATTAAGGAATGGCCACCGGAACTGTACGATAGCCTGGCCGTTATCAATGCTATACACGATAATTTTCGAAAACAGAATGCCAATCAATTGCTGGAATCGTTGGCTTTGCTATATTCCTATCAAAGGGACTATGAGAGTGCCTTGCGCATGTATTTGAAGTGAGTGAAGAGTAGAGGTAGTAAAATACATTTGATTTTAATTTCTTTTATAGATTACAGAATAAGGATGTTTTTGCTTTAATACAACGCTATGAACTATATGATGTCATTTCCAAATTAATCATTCCACTGATACAATTGGATCGTGAACGTGCCTTTAAGATATTGCTGGATAAGAAGAAAATCAAACCGGAAGTGGTGGTACACCAATTGGAACAGAATCAGGAGTACCTTTATTGGGTAAATTGTTCTTAATTTGAAGTTGAGTTAAAATATTTACGAAATTTGTATAAACACAGTACCTGGATGCCCTGGAGAGGGTGGACACCCGCAATGTATTCCAACACAAATTGGTTGCCTTGTATGCTAAATATGAAAGACAGAAATTGTTACCATTTTTGCGTCGTTCCAAGGAGTATGTCATACAAGATGCCCTGGCTATATGCAAACGTGAAGGTTTCTATCCGGAAATGGTTTACTTACTGGGCTGCATGGGCGGAGTGGAGGCTGTGGAGGCCTTAAATATTATTATACACAGTGTAAGTATTATAACAAAATATATCAGGGTCCGAAAATAATGGTTATGGGGTAAGTTTTCAACTAAAAAAATCATTGGGAAGGAGATCTCCTACACAGACATAAAATATATGAAACTTTTTGTTTTTTTTTATGGACTTTGGGTAAATGTAATGAACCATTATTTTTGATTTTTAGTTTTAAAATTATTTTTAAATATTCATTTGTGGTTTTTATAGTAAAAAATCAATTATAAAACTCATGAGTGATTTTTATTTAAAAAAATTAATAATAAAAATCAAGATTGATTTTTTTAAAATAAAAATCAATCAAAAATTAACCTGTGTCAAATATATCAATATTTCAAAAATTAAAAAAAAAAAAAAATATGAAATTAACATTCTTTTTATATGGTTTAGTATATTCTGGTATTTTTTTTTTTTGCATATGGGCATTTGCATTATGTCGAACGGGACCTTCGAACACTTTTGAAGTGAAAAATAAGTCAAAATAAAACGTATTTTTGTTTTGACAAAAAGCTTAACTTACAACTCTTAGTTTGCCCTATAATTTTTGCTAATGAAGTTTTTTGGCAATTTTTACCTTTCAAGATAATTACAAAAAACCAAGGCATTCGCACGGGACAAAAACACAAGTGGTTTTGGCGACCAACAATTGACAAGCCGATTTTAGCGAATCCTGGGGCAATATTGCAATCTTTTTTATTTTAGAATGTTGTACATTAATGTCATTTACAAACTGTCTTGAGTTTACCCTAAAAAACGTATACTCTTTTTTTTTTAATTCAATTTTAAGCACTTTCGCACGGGCCATGTCACATAGTACTTTTTTTTTCATTATAACAATTATGTTATTTCAGTTACTCTTTTGAGGAAATAATATATAAATAAGCGTAGTAAAAATGTTAATAGGTCAACAGAAGATTTCAATGTATTTATATTCAAACAAGTAAGAAAGTCGGTCAAGCCCGACTGTAATATACTCTTTACCTGTTTGTACGAAATTAATAACTTAAAAGTGTGAGGTTTTTTCAAAATCTGGGGGTGGCAACTCTTTCGACTATCGTTCATCTGGTTGAAAAACGATGTATGGGGGCTTGATAAGTAATGATGAGTAGAATTACCCTAGTTCCTAACTCGTAAAATTATAAAATTTGTATATAATTTCCTATTAACATAAACGTATCTATATTAGTCACGCGGGAATCACGCGTGATTTCTGACCGCAGGCCATCTCAATTACATCGCTCCTCTTATAGCAAGGTCCAATTGGGAAATTACCAGTTAGCTATTGCCTTCTCGCTCTCTCTTTCTCGTAAGTTCTACCAATCGCTAAGGTGTTGTTGTTGTTGTTGGTTTTTATTTTCTTTTACGTATACCTCTAATATCGTTCATCTGATCGAAAAACGATGTATGGCGGGTCGATTCAAAATAAGTAGTAGAATATATGTCTAGAATGTTCGAACTATCTATCTTGAAAACTGTGGGAGTTATTTCGTTTTTTTTTTAAATTTGCGGGGGAAGCAGTGGGCGAGGCAAAAATTAAAACTAAACTTGATCTGCCTGCAAGTATAAGAAATACATGTTCCATACACGTCAAACCTCTATCTCTTACCATCTCTGAGATCTCTTCGTTCATACGGACAGACAGACGGACATGGCTATATCGACTCGGCTGTTGATGCTGATCAAGAATATATATACTTTATATGGTCGGAGATGCCTCCTTCTGGCTGTTACATACATTTGCACAAACCCAATATACTCTGTGTACCTTCGGTACAGAGTATAAAAATAACAAATTTAAAAAAAATATTGGATCGTACTTCAACTTTTCTCTTCACCGTATGCATCTCTCTTTATTTTTTTTCGCCGCCGTTTTTTGCTCTTTTAAATATAAAAAATAAAAACGTAAAATTAAAAAACAAAATCATTCATGTAAGAAAAATTTTAAAAATTCGCACCTAATAAGTCGCACGTGACCAACTTTGTATAAGTACCAAGATCACAAATTTTCTAATTTTTTATAATGATTTTTTTATTAGAATTTTATTAAAAATCTCGATTTGTACGGGACATCGAAATATGCGAATCAAAAAATGACGTTTTTTAGCAATCGCATAGTATCGTATGCATTTTTTTGACTCTTTGTACCCTTGGAAAGATTTAAGAATACAAAAGTCAATGCATAAAGAGTGATATAAGGAACTAAAATTGTTTTATATTAGTCAAATTTGACTGTTTTCCTATGAAAATATCATAAAGCAAAGGGTTTCGAAAAACTTTAAAATTTTTGGTCTTGATGGACTTTTTGGTGGAAAAGCCCATATTTTAGTGTTTTGGGGAATTTGAATTTCGGAATTTCGAATTTTTTGAAGTTCGTTTTTTTTATTTTTGAAAATTTTATATATTTAACGCAGGTTGATTTTTATTTTGATCACTGAGCAATGAGTGATTTTTACTTTGGATTTTTATTTTTAAAAATTAATCTTGATTTTTATTATTGATTTTTTAAAATAAAAATCACTTATGAGTTTTATAATTGATTTTTTATAATAAAAATCAAAAATGAATTTTGAAAAATAATTTTTAAAATAAAAATAAAAAATACATTTTTTGATTGATATTTTAAAATAAAAATACAAATTAAATTTTTTGATAGATTTTTTTAAAATATAAATAAAAAATTATTAATTACAATTGATTTGTATAGTTATAAGTTATAACTTACATATAACCGTTACGGTCCCTGAAATATATAAATAATAAATAAAAATAATATATCATTCGCTCACAGATGAAAGACATTGAACTGGCCATTGAGTTTTGTAAGGAGCACAATGACGATGATCTGTGGAATGTACTCATTGAGGAGTCCACCAAACAGCCTGAAATTGTTACCAAAGTTCTAGACGGCATTGTGGGTAAGTAGTTTAATGTACATTATATTGCAATTCAGTTATTCTTTGCCCTCCCCTCCCACAGATTATGTCAATCCCGAGCTGGTGGTCAGCAAAATCAAACTGGGTCAAACCATACCAAATCTGCAGCAATCAATTATCAAAATGCTTTGGCATTATAATATCCAAGAGGAAATACTCTCCACGGCTCATCAAATCCAATTGACTGACTACTTTGATACCCACTCCGAGGTGGTGGCCCTGCAAAGGCGTGGCCAGCAAGTCTCCTCTGAAATACTCTGTCCCACATGTAAACGTACGGTTTTACTCAAAGAAACGACCCCGCGTCATGCACTAATTGCCTTCAAGTGTGGTCACATCTATCATGAACCCTGCGTCCCTGGGCGACCCAGTAACAAATATTGTGAGGAGTGTAAGCTACGGAATATCGATCTCACCAAAACGGAATAATTGTTTGTATTATACCGTAATGATGGCGATTGAAAATTAATTAATTGACAAATCTACAAAAGTCTGACAGTTTTCTTTGTCGTGTTTTTTCCACCTTTCCAATGCAGTTTTAGCCGCAGTGTACGTACTCTTTAGTTATTAGCTTTAAGCTTTGCCCCGTGTAAATCTGTGTTTATTTATTGATTTTTAAAATGAAATTTTGCAATAACTTTTTTGTGCTTGGTTTCACTTTTAACGACGGGGGAAAGATTATCCTGCAAACACACTATCTCCCATACAGGATATGGGATCCTGATAAGGATCAGGACCAAAATGGTGTCATAATTATTTTACTCCGGAGAACCATCATCTGGCCAAAGTACATGCAGAAAGTTTTGCGAATAGCCGAGATTCAAAGAATTTTGTGTTTTTTGTTTATTTATTGCTAATGCTTAAAAAACCATTGCCCACTTCCAGGGGCAGCCATTTAAAATTCACCTGCTTGCAAAAATTTCAAGTGCCTGAGTCCTAGATGACCCCTATATCCTTTGATGCCAATCGATCAGGATTGTCCCCAGGATTCCAAGAAATCAGGCAGGATATACGCCAGATATGAGCAAATCAAATATTATCCTTGAATCATAACAAAAGCCATAGTTCAGCCATTTGAAGGACTACAAGGATGTGCTTTGGTCAGCAGATAAAATTATTTTGACACCAATTTGGTCCTAATTCTGGCAAGGATATGGGTGTAATGCCACGTCCTTATTGCTCGACTGTTTAAAGAATAATTCAGAATTTGTTGATGCCATCGAATGCTGAATCACAAGGACTATCTGCTGACTAAAGCACATCCTTGTAGTTCTTCAAATGGCTTTAATATGACGACTTTGGTGATTTAAGGACAAAATGTAATTTGCTCATACCTTACAAATACTTAACCCTTAATGTAAAACGAACTACTACTACTACTTAAGCATACAACAAATTCCAATCTGAGCGTCAGCCTAATTTTGGCTGTTTATACAGAATGAGCTATTTAATTTATTGTTAAAAAGATCATATATGGGCATTTCCGCGGGCACAAATTCGATATTTTTACACCGTTAAATAATATAGAAAACTTGACGATTTTTTTTTTCTTGTTTATTTTCTTTTGTAGCATTTAAGTTGAAGTATATTAAGTGCAACAGGTTATTTATTAAGGTTTGTTTTTTTATGATCAGAAATCAAATTTAAAATGTTCAGATAAATTAAGAAGTTATCGGAGATATTCGAGAAAGTAACCCCCCGGAATAAACCATACTTTTAAATTAAGTCGATTTCGGTGAAATCACAGTTGATTGAAAGTGCACTTTACCAATAGTTTTGAATCAATTTGAAACAGCCGTTGCTTTCTCAGCAAAGCCTAAAAATTGTTTGCAATTGTGGCCTTTCAGTCTTTATGCTACCATTCGAAGCTTAGATAATCGCCTTTTTGTAGGCTACTTAATTTTGTGAAAGGGTATTCCATTCACTCGTTGACAATATTAAATTCGATTTATTTCAAATAATTAAGACCGTTGCCCCACCAGCTACTTGGTATCGAACGGAAGTGCCTATAGATAAATCGATAACAATAACAAGCCGTTATCACTGCAGCCCTCGATGAGTATAAACAAACGTGCTCTCTACTCTCATTTTGCTTGTTTTTATAAATCATAATAAAAAACTTAAACAACTGATGCAATGACTTAATTGTTTATCAAATGAATTTATTTCATCTCCACCCCAAATACAAACAGAGCCAACTCTGCCGCAACTGCTGCTGCAACTTAGGCCTCAGTTTCAGACTGAAGCTTGGCCACATAGGCGGCCTTGTGGGCAGCAATCTTGGTCTTGCGTTGCTCGTTTGTGAGTTTCTTAGCATTCCACCTCTTCTTCGTAACGCCAGCAGCCTTCTTGGCGGCAACCTTGTGGGTGGGGTCATTACGAATGGCCTGGTGGGCTTTCTTGTAGATATCCTCAAGCTGGAAGAGAGAAAACAGGACTCAGTTAGATAAAACTCTGTTGGAGGTGGAAATGAGCGGTGAGGGAATGTGCAACCGTAACTGAAATTCAGTCCATTTATAGGAATAAATTACGAACACGGGTTACACCTCGTGAGAGGTTCAATCTGGTCCATATTTGGCACCGCCTGCGTTGTGGGTAAAACAAAACGCAGGCGTAATTAAAAAAAAAATGGACGTAAGGTCAGATAGATTCTCTCTGAAGTGAGAAAGGGAATGTGCAACCGTAACAGAAAATTTAGACCATTTATGGGAATAAACTACGAACACGGGTTACACCTCGTGAGAGGTACGATGTGGTCCACTTTTGGCACCGCCAGCATTGTGGGTAAACAAAACGCAACGGTAATTTTGAAAATGGACGACTCGGGATCTGCGTCTTGAACTTAACTACTTAATAAGGTCAGATAGATTCCTCAGACTAAAGTGAGGAAGGGAATGTGCAACCGTAACTGAAATTCAGTCCATGTATAGGAATAAATTACGAACACGGGTTACACCTCGTGAGAGGTTTGATCTGGTCCATATTTGGCACCGCCCGCGTTGTGGGTAAAACAAAACGCAGGAGTAATTAAAAAAGAAATGGACGTAAGGTCAGATAGATTCTTTCTGATGGAGGCTGAAGTGTGAAAGGAAATGTGCAACCGTAACAGAAAATTTAGTCCATTTATGGGAATAAACTACGAACACGGGTTACACCTCGTAAGAGGTTCATTGTGGTCCACATTTGGCACCGCCAGCGTTGTGGGTAAACAAAACGCAGCGGTAATTTTAAAAATGGACGTTTTGTTTACTAAAAGATTACTACTCACATCATCAGCACGGATGCCCAACTTGATGTAACGGCTGAACTGGCGCTTGAAGCTCTCCTCATCCTCCTCCTCCAAAGTGCGCATATAATCGGCCACATGTTGACCAAAGATGTGAGCACGATGCACATCGGCATTGAAGCTCTTGGTCTCAGCGGAGTATCCAGGGAAACGCTTCACCGAGTGGGGGATGTTCAAGCCACCATCAACAGCGCCCTTCATGGCACCGAAAACACGAGCACCGGTGGTGGTGCGTGCCAAACCCACATCCAAGTAGCAACGGAAAGCACCTGGGCCATCATCCACAGGCTCTACGTTGAACTCCTCGCCAGTGACCTCAGTGCAGCCGGCATACAGCGAGTCCATGCCCAACTTGTTGAGCACACGACGAGCCACCAGCAGGCCAGTGCAGTAGGCGGCGGCATAGTTGGTCAAACCAACCTGTAGAAGGTAAACAGCGCATAAAATTAATAATATAAACAAATAAGAGCTAAAGATTCTCTCTCTCACCTGGATGCCATACTTGGGCAGCTCATGCGAGTAAGCGGCGCACACAACGCGATCACCCTCGATGCGGGCATAGGCGATCTGCACGGTAATGTCCTTGTTGGACAGACGCACAATCAGACGATATTTGGGCGTGTTGTACTTGTTCTTATCCTGGAACGTCAAGCGCTTACGGGCATAGTAATCGGTTTTACCCTCACGACGCCTGCGGAATTTAACCTGGTAGCGCTTGAAGTACTGCTTGTTCTTGACTACTTTAACGAAACCCTGCAAAGAGACACCCGAAATCAAATTAGTTTCTGTCACGGCAAATTAATCCATCGATATTTCAGCAATCATTCACGCATTTCACAAAATTTTAGCATCCAATATTTTCACACACATTCAATTAGTCGTTGGTGTTGTTATTTGTCAACAAATGCTCACCATTTTTTCACTTTTAATGAAAATTTAACACCGCTACACGATGTCTCCACGTAGGGTGAAAAAGAAAAGAAGGAGAAAAAGAGAGGAAGAGCAGGCCAGGGTTGACAAGCGATTCTCAATCGCCAATGTTTTCGATAGTATCGCTGTGGCCCCAGAACTTGCAGAACTTTGCACTAGTTCACAAATCTGAAATTAAATAAAAATTAATTATAAATGAATTAAAATATTGGATTATAAAAATTGTTTGTGAAAACCTGCACAAAAACCAATAATTATATTTAATAAGAGAACTATCCATGATTCTTGCAAAATCGAAATTCCCTCGGTACTTTAAACACCTAATGTCAAAGCATTACCAGAATTTAACACATGAAACTTAATTTTCATGAAATTATATATAAATTACAGATACCTCAGGAGTATATAAACTATTTATTATTTACTAAATCTTACAAGCACGAAGTCGCGTCGGGTTGGGCTATCTATATACATAAGAGAGTTTAACCTGACTGACTGATTGGTGACCGTCGCACAGCCCAAACCGTTAGAGATAGCAAGCTGATTTTTTATCTGTATTTTCATCTTATTCCGAAAGACGGAGTTTTGGAAAATTCCGCCGGGAAATGTGGAAAATTCATTGAAAACTGTTGTATGAAACTTTTTTGTTTATCATCCGATCAGCTCCAAAACTAATTTTAAAAATATCAAAATAATTCTAGTTGGTTCCTTATTGGATTACTTTTTACAAGTGCTAGCGAAGCCGTCATAAGCTTATTTATTTATAAATATATTTTGAATTACCATTTCATTTGTACTCTTATCTTTGTAACTAGTTTACTTTGAATTGGAGCGTTTGAATGTTTAAATAAAATAAATACAAATATGTACATTAAATAAAAAAATGACTCGTTCCGAAATTGTTCCAATGGAACTAGTTGTTATTTTCAGTTCGATACACATTTCGAGCAGCATATCGATAACTTGTCGCTTAACAGCTGTGACTGGCAATGTTGCAGTCACAGTGACTGAGTCACAGTTGCATCGATATTGCTCATCTCTACTTGTCGTTAAACAGCTGCAGCTGAACGGGGACTTTACTTCTTGTAAATTTCAACTGTTAAGTTTAGTTCTCTAGTGTCCGTTATAACAAATAGTTGTCCCCATGTGAGCGTGTGCGTGTGTGTGCTTATCTGTGTATATTTGTGTGGTTTTTACGTTGTAATGGCCAAAAAGATATCCTTTAATGTGGTGTTTGCCTCAGGTAAACAAAAGCGTTTGCAAAACAAAATAAACAAACACGAAATTGTATTTATGATTTATTGAGTTTTTATAGCTGATTTTTAATTTAATTTCATTTTAGTTTGGCCAGACAATCCTGCCCGCCCAAAGTCTTCTCTTTTATACATTCATTCATATCAGTTGGCTGCACTTGAGAAATCGATAAAATACGCATACGCCTAGTATTGCAGGACAACAGACAAAGTAACTCCCTTCCTACATTTAAATTGACGTGTGTTTTAGTTATTAGCCAGTAAATTTCAATTTGTCACGCTTAAGTTTGGGGACAAAGCAAAATAACCCTCTGCAATAGCCATAAATCATCTTAATATAGACAGATGGGCACTTTTGTCATAATAAGTCTGTGGCAAATAAAAGATTTTTTGGCTCCAAGCCAAACTTTCTTGCATATTCAATTTATTTTTTAGTAGCCTCAATTACTTAACCTTCTCCTGCTGCTTTTGTTTTCTATACTTAAGCTTGGTAAGTAGCGAACCCAGCGGAGCAATTATGGTCAATAGATAAACCAAGACGGTGACCAGCATCATGGCCGGTATAAATTCATTATCCACATGTTTGGTAAAGAATTTTGAATAATAGCCCAAATAAATGGCTGTCATGCCCAGAGTAAAGCTCAAAAGACCAAAAAGATTATGACGGAATTTCAATTCCGAGGGGTGGCATCACCTTTAACACCAACTTGGGTTGGAAAAAGTTAACCAAACCGCCCATAAGGCTGGCCGCACACCAAAAGGCGGCAGCGGATCCTAAAAAAAATTAAATTAATATTCGAAATATCATTGTCCTTAATCATTTAACTCACCCACACGTCCATGCCAGGTATTCCAATGCACCTCCTTCTGGGAGAATTTACCGGCAGCTCCCAATAAAACCATAGATCCGCCTATAAGTTGCAGCAGACCATGAAAACGCGACTTGTTGCGATGAGACAGCCAGCGAGTCAATGGATTAACCTTATAGTGTGACATCAAGGCCTGGGCCACCAAAACATGAAACTGTAAATAAAAGAACAACAACAACATATGACATTTATTTGCTGTCAAAGTTCATTTAACTTAACATAACATTGTTCTTAACAGAGTTCTGTCCGATAAGATCAGCAATGACGTTGCACGTATTGGTAAATTATATATATCAAAATTGTTATCAATTCGTGTACTTACACCTATGCCTGTCATAAACATATGCATAGCCGTGTCCTTGAATTCTAAACTACGTGCCAGGACAAAAAAGAATACGGCCACCAAAAATATTAACATATGATTTATGCTATTAAGCAGGCTTTGGACTTGCAGCCAACCTGAGGCTGATGTATTTGTTTGCGGCATATTTTTTTGTTTGTTCGTTTGTTATTTGGTTTAGCCTCTAATAATATAAACAATTGACGCGCATTCGTTGCGCTGTGTCTTAGGTTAGAAATATGACTAAACTCTAATCAAAACAACATTCGGCTTTATGTCTATCAGAGTGAGAGTGAGCGAGAGCGGGTAAGAGAATAACAATTCCAAGCACAGTGGTACAGCACTATACGAATTTGTGGCAAAATGAAATACTTCTATAGAAGACCAGCAAATTAAACAAAATAAAAATTCTCTAAATTAAAAAAAAATTGTTCAAGAATGACATTTTTTTACATGTCTCCTAAAAGTTTCCCTAAATACATAATTAAATATATATATAATATTATTATATATATTTATATAAATTATAAAAAATAAACCCGTGTCTTCTTTTTAGAGATATAAGACTGGTTTGTGTTTTATCGATATTCACTTATTCACCAGAACCATTAAATGAAAAATACCAGTTATGCAAACCTCTCCAGAATTAGAACTGTTACGGATCAGTAGTTCCCAAAGGTATTAAGCCACCGGTTCCGCTTACAATATGGTTTTAAAGCTAACCGAACCGCGATTTTGGTTCACGCTTATTCGTATAAACCCAGTTTCCGGCTTAAAAAATCGAAAGGAAAATTTTGACTTTTCGAAATCGATAAAAAACATTGAAATAACTACAATTTTTCAATTTATATATACTAATCATAGGAATTTCGATATGCAGCCGCTTGCTTTAGGTTCCACCCTTTTTTTCATCCATTTGAGATTAAATAATGTTAAAGTGATGTTAGTTTTTCATCTAAAGGAGCTGCAAATTATCCAAAGGATATGAAAATGGAGCTAAAAAATATCCAGAGGATATGTAAATTTTAAAAGGATATGAATTTCATATCCCCAAAAGTCGATATGTTCATATCCATTCCAAGTTGATATATTTTCCATTTTTCAAATTTTACAACCGCTCTAATGCTCTAATGTTTAATGCAACTTGAACCACTGTGCCATTTGAGATAATTCCAAGTGAGACACATTAAATGCGTGAGAGCCACGTAAACCAATATTTACTATAAAAGCTGATTTATTTATTAAAACGAAATTTAAAAAAAAAAAAAAAAATTTTTTTTTATTTTGCCAATTTATTGATTAAAATTTTTAAATTAATATTTTTTTTCATTTTTAAAATTTTATTTAAGAACCACCATCAAACTCTGAACAGCTGGTTCCCTCATGTTAGCCAACAGTCATCACCTGTTGCTTTTGCTGTACAACGCTGATGACTGGAATGGTTTCATTTTGTTTGCTCGTAATGATGACTTGTAACATTTTTGAATTTTCATCTCAGATGAGGATGCCAACTTTCCGGCCAGCGAGCTTAATACACATGGCCCAACGGTACATGGCTGGAGGAGTGCAGTGGACAGCTCGCTAACTACTCATGACATTATACTGCGTTTCCAGCAGCCGGCCAAGATTTATAGGATACAACTTTTAGCCCACCAGTATCTCATACGTGAGTAAAGGGAAAACTTACTAGAGCTAGCTCTAAGGAGCATGTGTGGGTGTTAAAACTAAACTAAAGATATCAGGACTTTAACAGAATTATTCATTTTAAATTCATTCAAAATAAAAAGCAGAAAAAACGGCTGCCTGGGTTCTAGATTGAACGGGATAGAATTTATACCGTTTTGTATTTAAAATTTCAAGTATAATTCGTACTTGGTTGTACTTAAATTATGTACGAATCAGATTTAAATTTTAAATTTACCCAAAATTTTTCAAAAATAAGAACGAAATTCTTAAATTAAGTGCAAAATACCTAAATCAAGAATTTTTTACTCAAAGGTACTAAAACAAACAGGATAGAGTTTATACTGTTTTGAACTTAAAATATTAGGCATGATTCGACCTTGGGTGTACTCTAACTAAGTACGATCGGGATTGGTTCAAGATCATTTCGTTCTAAGAATAAGGTTTAAAAAAACCTTGGAATAGCCCAAAATGTTTCCAAATTCCGAACCGGTCTAAAATCAAGTACTTCAGGATTGAAAAAATCGTACTAGAACCTAGTATTTTGTACTTGTATCAAGTATTTTGTACTTGTATCCAGTATTTTCGTGCTTGGCGTACTATTGACACCTTTTGTACTTGATTTAAGTCCAATATTCTCTGTTTTTTTTCTGAGTGTATGTTCATGTCCCACGTCTGCAACCCGGTTCAAAAGCGGTTTAATTCTGTTCAAAACAGGGATGCAAACCTGTCCTGAACCTGTCCAAACCGTACCGAACCGCTTATTTGTGCTCGTAAACCGAACCAAGAACAGAACCGGTGTTCTTTCTATTTTAATGCTTTCTAAGAAATCCATTTCAAAAATTAATGAAGAATGCTGTTAGCTTTATTTTCGAAAGTTTGGAAATTTGAAAACAGGATCTCACGCCTGCTCCCGTTTTCGAATTATATATTAACCGTGAACCACTGAACCGAACCAAAACCGCGGTTCGGATTGCTACAAGAACCATATTATGAACTGAACCGGTGGTTTATAATCTCTGTGAACCACAGACCCGAACCACTCCTTATTTCCAAGCGGTTTGCAACCCTGGTTCTAAAGTGGTTCAGAACCATATCTCTGGAACCACTTAACAGATTTTCGTAAAATTTTCACAGCATGTTCTTGTCTATAAGTTTAGAGTCAAAGACTATGTCCCAAATCTGAGACTGCTTCGAAAGTGGTTTAAACCGGTTCATAATTTGTTTATAGCTATAGCTCAGGAACCACTGAACAGATCTTTATGAAATTTTTATAGTATGTTCAAGTCGATCGGAAAAGCGTCAGAGGCCCTCTCTCAAGTTTGTTAACCGGTTCGAAAACGGGTTAAAACGATTTACAAGTGATTCAGAGACATATCTCTGGAACCACTTAACTGATATTCATGAGATTTTCACAGTAAGTTCATGTCAATCAGAAAAGAGTCATACAGCCATGTTCCAAGTATGTGAACCAGCATAAACCGCTTGTAAAAAGTGGTTCAGAGCTATTGAATCTATAAACTTGAAAATTGGTGTGTCTGTTATTTATATGGTGACCGATATTTCACTAGCTCAATACCAGTTTCGACCCTGCTTAACTGGTTCAATAGTGGTTCAGAGCCATATTTCAGAAATTATTATAGGTATAATCCGAAAATATGATATTTATGTAAGTTCTATAGAGATAGACATTTCTATGTTTCAAGACCGATTACGAACCCGCTTAACCGGTTCAAAAGCGATTTAGAGCCATATCTTAAAAATTTTTGAAGCCATGAATTTTCCGAGGTGCAGAACGCGTTCTTTACCAGTTTGTGGAAAGCGATTTCTAACCAGTTCAAATTGGATAATAAAGTCTCTCATAAAGGTATAAAATTTTTCTTAATTTGGTGAACAAAAAGTATCAACACAATTTTTAAGGAAAATAAAAGAATATTGTAACTGGACAATGTTTTTAAATTTAAAAAAAAAATCATAAAACTTCTGCACTTCTCATTTTTACTACACAGCGGAGAAAGTCGAGCTCTGGTTACATTATTCACCCAAATCGATGCCCAGCACTCCATCGTCACAATATTTTGATTTCCTTGGATTTGTGGCCTTGGCGGATAATGGGAATACCAATTACAAGTCCCGCGAGCTACAAAGTGTTACCGTAACACCCAGACGGGGTACCCATCTCAAGCTGCGTCTAATAGGTGCCCAATGCAATGAATTTAACCAAACGGGACAAATCTCGCTGCTGGCAGTTAATGTCTTAGGTGAAGATATTCAGGCAGCGAATGGAAGCGAGGAGCAGCTTAGTGAGGGAGGTGGTCCACCCCTGGACACGGCCACCGGCGAACTAGCCTTGGCCTCGATTTGTGATGATTTACTCTTCTCCATGTATGTGGAGGAATCTATAGTCCAGCATATACGCGAATTGGAACAGCGTAAAATCCAAGCGGTTAATTCTGAAAGATTTGAATATGCGCGCAAATTGAAACTCTGTATGACGGCTCTACGAACGGCTGGCGAACGACTTGGTCGTTATAGCCTGGCCAAGCGGCAGGCTGTACAGCAGGAGGACTTCACCACAGCCAAGTTAAGAAAGGAGCAAATTGAAATGTATCGAACGGCGGTGCTCAAACAACTTCAAGTTGAGCAGCTGCTGGAGACCGAGGGCCTAAACAGCTTCAATGATCAAAGTTGTGAAATCTATGCGGGAGGAAAACCTTGCCTGCCACCTGCTCCTAGTCTGCAAGATGTGGCTCAGGCTTTGGCCGATTCGGTCTTTAGTCCCAAGAGTGTAAGCCAGAGTCAGGATGATAAATCATCGACGGACGGTTCGCTGGGGCAGGCCAGCAATGAGAGTGTGGTGGTGCCTGCTACTCCCACGCCCATAGCTGTGGTCGCTTTGCATGCCACGCCCAGTCATGGAAATTGGAGAAAATCACACGATGAATTGCCTCAATCGCCACGCTTGCCTTCACGTCACAGTTCACCCATGTCCAGTCGTCAGGGATCACTGAGGCGACGTAATAAGAGTGTGCCACGCAATTCGTATGAGGATTATGAAGAACGAGCCATACCCACTTTGAGGCAGTAAGTTTTGAAAGAGCTGAATGATCCGTGTTAACCATTAATTGCTGTGTAGCTAATGTTGTGGATACTTAAAGGACTGTGCATGATGAGGGACTTATATACAAATTGTAGATACTTGGGGGGACTAACAAAAGTTCAATCAGACTGGGACTCGAAGGAATCGTATGACGAATTTCTTTTTTCATTTCCGATTATAAAAAAAATAAATAAAATATAATATCTTAGGTTTAGGGAATAATACCGTAACCGAAACCGGAACCGTTAACCGAAATATCCCTGTCGGTAGGCCGCACCCCTTATACGTCGTAACCCTTTCGCCCTAAAAAACATTCTGTTTTAATATTTCGAAAAATGTAATGCAAGGAATAGCTAAGGCAGATTTTATCTTTCAATCAGTTTTTGTGTTTTTTAGAGTTGATATTCACCTTTTAAGTATTTTACCAACTTATTATAAGATATATTGCACGTTAGACTTATACTATGTGTTCAAATCAGGGTGTCAAACCGGATCCCGAACCGGAACCGTATACCGAAAAGAACCGATTAAAACCCAGAACCGTTATTATTTAGTTTTTGCGAACCGGTATTTCGGAACCTTTATTTTTGGAACAGAAATGACCGAAAAGAATCGAATCATTGTACCGGTACAGTTTCGGTTCTAAGTTTTTTTTGTTATTTCAGGTTTATTGCTTCAATCAGGGATTTTCTCAGGGTAAAACGCTTTCAAAATTAAAAAAATCGTAGGTTGCTACCCGTTTATTATATCTTCGGTTTAAAGGATTTTTAAATTATACTGGTACATACCGGTAAGTACTGGTATACCCAATTAAAAACCAAGGTACCGATCCGGAACCGAATTTCGAAATAAACTAGAACCTAAACAGAACCTTTTACCGAAACATTAGTTTTGGTACGTACCAGAAGCGGAACCGAAATTCTATTCGGGTTGATTCCCTGGTTCAAATCTATCCAATTCCCTCAAGATCTCTATTTTTGGCGGAGATACGGCAGATTTTATAGCAGATTTTTTCGAACCATTATTAAGAAGTATTTGTCAGCTTTCTGAGAAATGACCCTAAGTCGAGTTTGTCTGGGCGACATAAGAATGGAGAATTCCTTAACTCTAGGTAGTTTTTTCTGAGTGTAGGAATATCACTGGAAGTGAAATTGTTCGTCCAAAAATAAACAAAAGCCTAAAAATCGGTTTATTTAAAAAAAAAAGTTTTTTATGTGGCATATTCTTAAAACACAATTTTTTAGTTCTATTACATCCATTAATTTTTTGGATATCTTGAAATAATTAAAAATTTTGAATATATCAAAAATTATACTTGTTCCGGAACGTACCGGTATACCGAAATAAAAATCGAGTATCGGAGTATCGTATCGGAAGCGAAAACCGAAATAAACTGAAGACCGAAATAGAAGCTTTAACCGAAATTCTAATTTCGGTACATACCGGAACCGGTACAGGAACTGACATTCGTTTCGGGATTAATCCCTGCTTAGGATATTAACGAAAAGTCTGGAATCTTTGGATATTTTCGAATCGTTCTACAAAGTACCATCTTATCGAACTTTTGTTAGTCCAATTCCTAGATAATCGTCGAATGTTGTTTTGAAAAACTTTTATTTAATGTAATTTGTGTTTTTCATTTACTTTTCTATTTCTATAAACCCCGTAAACGTTGTCGTTTTCGTAAAAACCCGTAAAAACTCAAATCGCATGTTCAGTTCAAATACTAATGAATTTTTAAGGGAGTGCCAGGGGAATGCTTTGCTTGAAGCGGATCCAAATCGGGGACGTTCGCGTCTCAATGATCGTGAACGTCGCCAGGCCGCTTTACCCATCTTGGTATTCGGCAGTGAGCTGGTGAGTGATTCCAGCTAACCCTTAAGTATGAGATTGACACACTCCATATTATTCGTATGTTTCCAGGTGGAGCAGTTCTATTCCCGTCAGTTTCAGGATCGCGAGGATGGTTTAATGCGTTTACGTAACTTTCTCAAGGAGCAGGAACTAATGGAGGCGGCGGCAGTTAGCAATGAACATGCCTCGAGTCCCAATAAAGTGGCACGTTCTGCCGCTCTACTCCTTCATCGTGCTGTGCGTGATGCTGTCTATTCCGTGTTCAATCAGGCCACGGAAACGGTACGTGTGCTGTTCCTTGAATATGTGCCCGGACGTGTCTCCACCAGTGAGGTGGCACGCTGTGTGGATCGTTTGCTTCCTGAATTGCTGGCCAAATCGGGTGATCCCTCGGCCCGTTTGCATACCATGGCCCAGCATACTATACTCAGCATTGCTGCCTGTCCGGAGGTGGCCGAACAGCATCTTGTGGCGCCAGCCCTCTCGCGTAGTGTAGGCTCCGGCACTCATCAACGTCTGGCCATGAGTCGGCTGCAAATGTTGGAACAATTGGTAAACACTCAAGGTATTAGTACGGACAAGCACAGTGGTCTCACCTGTCGGGCTCTGTCGGAATGCGGTTGCTCTGGCATACATCATCCAGCGGAACCCGTAAGAAAAGTGGCAGAGCGTATACTTCTTCAAGTCTACCGGGTGAATCCTCGCCTGGTGCGCAAGCAACTGCCACCCGATGATGACATCACGCGTCGCAATCTTTTGTATCGCCAACTCTTTACCGAATTTGATAAAATTGATTTGGAGCGCAAGCAGGAGCTACTTGAGGTGAATAAATATGTTGGTGGTCATAGTTCAGGCGATGCGGTTACTCCGCCCATGGATAAGGCTAGCACCAGCTCGGATGCCTCACGACTGCTTAAAAGCAAGAGTGGTCATGGTCTGGGCTCCAGTACCAGCAATGGCTACAACAGTTGCAATGGCAAGCAGCAGTACAATGAGCAACTGAAACGTTCCATGCTATCCGCCTCCAATTCAAGAAAGGGCTCCGCCTCCAATTCGGAATCTACGGAGGAAAACACACCCAAGATGTAAGTAAAGTTTAAAACAAAAAATATTTCAAATATACGTCCTTGGAGGTTAATTGATCGTTTAGATACGAATTGATTCTATGGCAGGTGTCTAATAACTAGGCGTAAAGTCGGTCCATTTTTCTTCTCTATATATAAAATAGTTTGTTCTCATTCATTCATTCATCCATTCTATTTACGCGCTGCCCAAACGGCAAGAGCTACAAAGCTGGATTTGGACAGCAGTTTCTATTTGTGGCGAATAAGGGTTTGAAAAATTTTATTTCAAGGGCGGGAAAATGTCCGAAAAATTTTGTTGTTGCTGATATTTTTTATAGTATTTCTAACCTATAGGAAAAAACTGTAAGGATTAACTTAATCACTAAATTTTTGTATATAACTAATATCTAAGTCTGAATCAAAACAAGCTGTATAAGTGCTGCCCATCACTAGCGGACGGTGCTGCCCAGCGTAATTATTTGATTTGCTTTTAACTCGACTATCGTTCATCTGATCTGAAAACGGTATATGGCGGATCGATAGGTAATAATGATTCAAATATATGTCTAAAAGGTTCAAACTATCTATCTGAGAAATTGTGGAAGATATGAAGATTTTTTTTTTTAAATTGCGGTGGTGGTAGAGGGCATGAATAATATCCAAATTAAACTTGATCTGCAAGTATAAGGAGTATTTTTATATTTTCATTTCTTTAATAAATATCAAGTGTTGCTTTTAAATGCAAGAGCCTATTCGATTTTTAAGAAACAGATCTGCATAGCTGATTCTGAAGAATCTCATCAGATACTCTTAGGACTTTTTAAGTCTTTAGAAACATTTAATGGATGAGTTACTGACTTCTATCGAACTTCGGTTAAAGGTTCTATTTCGGTTTTCAGTTCCGATACGGTAACCAAATTTTTATTTCGGTATACCGGTAAGTACCGGTACTAGTATAATTTTTAGCAATACTCAAAAATTAAAATTGTTGACTTGTGTAATATAATTAAAAAATTGTATTTTAAGAATATGCCACATGAAAACACTTTTTTAAATACTCCGATTTCTATCAGTTTTTATTTTTTGACAAATAATATCGCTAACCGCTTCTGTCCGCGCTTCCAGTGGTATTCCAACACTCAGAAATAAGATTCAAGATGGCCAATATGTGTCAGATAAACTTTAATTTCTGATGTTTCTTAGTTTTTGTGACAGACTCTGCTTTCTAGGAGATGATAAATTGGACCTAATCTTATATTAAATCTTCCTAAAAAACAGAAAAATATTTCTTAATAATAATTCGAAATAATCGGTCCCTAAATCTGCTGCATTCCTGCCATAAATAGAGATGTTTTGCTATTTGGATAGATTTGAACTCATATTATAAGACTAGGGTTCAATACAGCCCATAAAAGGCTGGTAAAATACTTATATGGGTGCATCAGCTCTAAAAACGCTGTAAAACAGTTGGAAACCTAAAATCTGCCTGAGCTTTACTTTTACTTTACATTTTTCTAAATTTTAAAACGAAACTTTCTTAAAATAGTAAATAATATTTCAAAATTTGTGAGCGAAATTTGATTTAAATCAAGAAACTTCATTTGTTAAACATTTTTTAGTATCGGTTCCGGTTTCGGTAAAACGGTTTATTTCGGGAAACATTTCCGGTTCAGGTTAAGGTATTATTCTCTGAATCCAACCAAATAAAATTTCAAGAAAACTTTATAATCTCGGGACCACGGGACTGTACGGAACAGCCGGGCCTGTTCAAATATTGAAAGACCGCAACAAAAACAATCAGATTATTGGCTTCAAATTTTAAATAATATATTTTGTTGTTGTTTGCATTTAATAAAGTTTTGAGGCGAATAAACTTTCTAAGTATGTTTCTAATCAGCTTTAAACTGGTTTTGAGCCAGATTAAAAGTAGAAAGTGTTTTTAAATAAGATAAGAACTGGTTCGAAAGTATTTATAAACTCTCTTATATCATTAGTATCGAAAATATTTAAGAATTTAGTGAAATAAAAATAATAGGTATGTACGCTTCGAATTTTTTTTAATTTAGTGATATCAGAAGTACGCTAAGAACTATCATTCAACTTTCATTAAAAGACAGTCAAAATATAATTGTTCTTGTAATGTTTAAGAATTATAATATTATAATACATTGTATTTACAATAATAATGAAATTAATATAGGAAAATTAAACTATCCACAATTTTTCTTGAGTTTCTGCATTTACCTATATAAATAATATTTTTTTTTAATTGTTTACTTAAATATTCTCTTTCCATTTTTTGTAGACATTGTCCCTTTTGCGATTGGTCTTGTCCAGGTGTTGATGCCAGTCAATTAGATCGTCATTATTGGAAGTCGTGTCCATTTCTCACCAAGTGCCCACAATGCAGTCAAGTGCTGGAAGTAGCGGCCCTCAATTATCATTTAACTAGTAAGTGAAAGTCTATGGCTACACAGAAAGAAAAAAATATATTTTCGATGTCTATTTGGACTGGATGTTATAATATTCTTTTTTTCATCCATTTGATATTACATAATATTAAATTGATCTTTGTTTTTAATCCAATTTAGCAAAAAAAAGACTAAAGATTATAAAAAAAGGAGTTTATAATATCCATTCTTAATGATTCTTTATATTTCGGTGTATCAAAGAATATACTCCCATCCCAACACGATATTTTTTGATTTTTTTTTGCAGCCGAATGCGATGCCAAGGAGAGCTATGTGGTTTGCACTCGCTGCACTGAATCTGTGCACAAGCAGCTATATGAATTACATCAAATGGAAGACTATTGTCGAGGTAACTTCGGGAACAACGATAAAGTTAATTTAAAAATTGTGATAAAAAATTGTCATTTAATTTTAGAGCTTAAAACTGGGGCCGCTCGTTGTCCTTTATGTCATGATGATGTGCATCTGCCACAGGATGGTGGCTGGAAATTACATCTTTTAAGTGCCAGCGGCTGTCCCGGCAATATACGTAAAAAGAATTTAAGAAAATCAAACTAATCGCAAAAAACAACATTAATCAATTAACATTGACAAAAGTAGCAGAATTTATTAGAGCAAGCTGACAGGAGCAGGATCAGAAGAAGCTGCAGTCATTTAGCATTAATTAAATTTAATATGTTTTACACATTTTATTTTGTTGTTATGCCAATTAGTTTAATTCAATTTTTATATTGTTTATTTTTTGTATATGCAATGTGATTTGTTAACTACATTAACATGAATTTTTGTGAAACGTCCTAAACAATAAATAAAGCCCATCCACAACATTTTAATTAATAATACCCGTTAGTTTATTCAATTTAAAGATCATTAATTGTTGTAATACTTCAGATAATTTCATTAATAATGAGGTGACTACCAATTCCATTTTGATTATATTTATTTTTCCATGCTTCATTTATTAAATTTTAAATGCGCGCAATCTTATTTTGAAATTGGAGCCAAGTAGCTGTTGAAAAATAAAAGTGATTTCGATACCAACCAATCGAGTACAAATGCAATTCGATAGCTTAAACAAAAAATCATCGAAATATCGACACTACACTCGATACTTGGGATTAGTAAGACCATTCGTTTATGTCTTGGTTTTAGTAGGACCTTTGATGAATCTTTAATATTGATATCAATAGCGACGCATCCCTAGTCACAGGTACGCCAAACAGCCGGCAGAAGCAGAAAAAACAGTTTTTTTTCTGCAATTAATTAATATTAAATGCCAGCTGTTGGTGCGGGTGCGCGGTTAAAATTTGCAATCAACTTTAACGCAACAAAACCAATCTATAGAAATGTGTTGAACAACATCTTTAGTTAACACTCGCATCAACACTTCAGACGCCTCTCTAGTCTAGTCTAGTTTTATTATCAGGGACTGGGGGACAGCTACCTCGCCATCGCCCCGATTGAAGATTACAATTATTTAACGATCAAGGGAACGCACGTGCCTCAGCAGAGAAAATGCAGCAATTAGCTAAGAAATTAATTGAACATAAATACCTGACAAGGGCACAAATCAATGGATTCGATAACTACAAGGTGAGCAGCAGCAGCAGCCACAGCCATCTCCTTAAATAGCTAACAATGACTCTCCCCCCCTCCTCACGCCACTTTAGTATAGCGCCATAGACACTTCCCCGCTGAGTCAATATGTGATGCATCCATTCTGGAACTGGCTAGTCAAGGTAATCAAACTTTCCCTCCTTGAGTTCATAAAAATCAATATTAATAGCCAACCCCCCCTCCCCCTACACAATTGCAGTTCTTTCCACGTTGGTTTGCACCCAACCTGATGACATTCTTGGGCTTCCTGTTTGGTGCCATGAATCTGGTTTTACTCTCCTATTATGATTGGAATTTCGTTGCCAGCTCTGGATCCGAGAATTCAACTCCCATACCCGAATGGGTTTGGCTGTGCACCGCGTTTAATGTTTTCATTGCTTACACTCTGGACGGCATCGATGGCAAGCAGGCTCGCCGCATTGGTCTTTCTGGTCCGCTGGGTGAACTCTTTGATCATGGCCTGGACTCGTACACAGCAATGCTGATCCCCACATGTCTTTACAGTATATTCGGCCGGAGCAAGGTATATTCCGTGCGCCCAATGCGGATGTATTATGTCTGCTTGACCGTATATTTCAACTTCTTTGTGTCCCATTGGGAAAAATACAATACTGGCATTTTGTATTTACCCTGGGGCTACGATCTAAGCATGTGGGGCAGCACAGCTATGTACATGCTCACCTGGTGTATGGGCTTTGAGTTTTGGAAATTTGAATTGCCATTGGGTGCCTATGGCACATTGCCATTGGGCAATGTAATGGAAGCGGTGCTGCATTTTAGTGCCATGGCCAATATACCATTGGTCATTGTTAATGTGTATAAGTAAGTACAAATTTTTAATGTTTTACCTAAAGGGCTCAACTGCATTACAAAATTAACCTTTATTTTGAATCGAATAACCGTTTTATACACTTGCAAAGAGAAGATTGTAACACATCAAGTTTATATATACTTGATAATGTGCAGGAACCGGATCGTATGACTATACCATATAACTGGCATAAAAGCAATCGGGCAGAAAGCGGTTTTTTGTGTGAAATATTTGCTGTTTTTTTAATGCTAGGGTTATTCTTATATGTTTTCAAACAGCTCTGCTAAATTTGGTCAAAGTCGGTTGTCCATTAGTGCTTTAATCAGTTCTGCAAACCCACAAAATTAATCATAACTCTAGGTTAGCGCATACAAACCAAAATTTATTAACGGTTTAGGATATTGGTTTTTGGAAGAAGATTCTGGATTGAACTTAGGTTCCTCCCACGTTTTACACAATAGTAAAGCAACTAATTTAATTAATATTCAGAATTACTCAAATATTTATTTTATCTAGATTTTTTAATTATTGATGTGAAACATCTTTCATTTCGGTACGGACAATTTTTGGCAGGGGTGAAATTCAATTTCAAAATAACGCATAACGCCATCATCTGTCCAACCGTGGCATTTCAATTACACATAGTAATCAATTACACATAGCATGTTCTAGACCAGTTGACCTTTGGAAATCAATGTGGAAAAGCAGTGTTAAAAACAGTGTTGTACAAGCAGTATTGAAAAACAGTGTTGAAAAAGAGAACTGAAAATAGTGTTAAAAACTGTGTTTGAAAACATAGTTGAAAATAGTGTTGAAAACCAAGTTGAAAATAGTGTTGAAAACTTAGTTAAAAATAGTGTTGAAAACAGTGTTGAAAAACAATTATGAAAAAAGTGTTGGAAAACAATGGTAGATATTATCTGACATCTATATTCCATACTTATCCTATTAGAAAGATCAGTTGGAACGGAGAATTTGCAAGTGTATATAAAAACTTCGGCACAGTCGAATTTAGCTTTGATTTCTCTTTTTACTTATGAGTTATCTAACGGGCTTTTGAGAACCTCGAAACAAATAACATGGGCGTTAATTATTTTATTAAATATTTGGAATGTTTTTTTCGCTGGTTCTCAATTAAATTACATTTACTTCTTGATATTTTAAACTTTTACAATTGAAAGCTGTGACATTTCTTAATTTGATTCTTTGCCACTGACTATATTTATCTTATTGATGATCGCTTCTCCCATTAAAAACAATGGTCGTGTTCAGCAGGAGAACTTGTTCCCTGATCAGTGATATATTTCTTGATAATTTACTACTTTTTCTCTTGTGTTTAATATAATATTTACATGAAGCTTTTCCAAATGTCAATTTAACAAGACCCCCTAAGATAAGAGCAGTTTTTTTAAGCTGATCAGTGATCAAGTGTCTCTGCTGAACGCGCGCAATATCTAGGCTTGAATAGGTCACTGACTCTTACAGCTGCCATTTCGTCTATAGTTGGAGGAGGCATAAACTACAATCTTGTATTGTTAATTGCCGATTTAAGCCAATGCATTTAATTGTTGTTTTATTTTTGTTTCGGGATAAAGCTCTTGCAGTTGGAAAACAATGTAGAAACTTTTTTGTAGAATTTTATGTGATCCATCAGGAAACGAACACACTGAGCTGGCTTTAAAAGACATTTGTGCTTTCATATTGAACTTGAGGATCCGAAATAAAACTTTTAACCGAAACACTCACTTACCGGACTAACGTACCGTAACAAAATTAGTTTTCGGATTAATCTCTGATTTTAACTAAAGAAGGGAGCGGAACGGGATTCCCGCGGAAATGCCGAATTTTACCGAAAATCCAGAACCTTAGAAGATTTATTTTTAGTAGGAAATCATATGGAAATTTTAAAAATTAATAATTATAAATTTAACTTGTGACATCCCAAAGATTTTAAAATATTTCTGACCTGCCTGAGGAAACATTTAAATTCGGGTGCTGCGGGACCCGCGAAATTCTCGCTGTTCTCTGATGATTAAAAAACTTGAAAAATTGTAGAACCTAAAAGTAGGAAAAAAAACTAACATTTTTATAAAGGGTATTATAAAATCAAAAGGGTACTCGAAAACAATGTTATGTGAAAAATACAAAACAAATGTTATGAGATGCATAGAGCTTAGATTTTTATTGATCGCAGCAAATCTAATGAAAAATCCCTAAGTAAGTTAGGGTATACTTAAATTTTTATACTCTTGTGACCAATGCTAATCTATAAGACTATGTCTAATTGTATTGAGAAAAGAATAATTCTAAGTCTAGGATATAGCAGTGAGAGCTTTATAAAATATTTTTATTCTTTCTACTGTTACTTAAAGACCTTACTAATATTTAATTAACGAGTCTTAGCCGGCTGTAGGTCATGTAAGTCATATTTTTATAACTATAGGAAACAAGGCACCAACAACACTCAAAGTAAAGCAGGTCGTATATAACAGGATGGAATTATTACTGGTGTGGCGAAAATTTTAAGCTTTCATTTCATACCTTACAAGTGATACAAGAGACACACTTAAACAAATCTTTGAACTAACACTAGTAATAATACCATCATGTTATATGGTTATCCTGGTTATCCCATCGGTAAACTTTGCTATCGTCTGCAGTTCAGCAGTTGCCTTTGCATGCCACAAATGCTGTAACTGCTTGGAAATTGTTATGCGTTAAATTCAAAGATTATAAGTCTTATCTGTGCAACTAAAATATAGGTTAATTGTATTTCCTTATTTTTGATTTGTTTAATAAATTTTAAAACATTTTCCAGCTCCTATGCCCAACGCACTGGCCGCATGCTGTCCCCCCTGGAGGCTATACGTCCCATGTGGCCATTTCTTAGCTACTTTATCTTGCTCCTGGTTTGGCCATATCTTTCGCCCAATGATATCATGGAAACAGATCCTCGGGCCATATTTATGCTGAGTGGCACTATCTTCTCCAATGTTAGCGTAAGTGAAATTTTGTTTTGTTTATTTTTGCTTGCAAATGTACGTAGAAGGCAGAATACATGCCCGCAATTATTGTACTGTGCTGCAAAGGTACAAAGAGTTTACTGGGCTTGTGCAAATTTATGAAACAGCCAGAAGGAATCATCTTCGACTCTATAAAGTATATAGTTATATATTATTTTATTAATCACCATTAACAGCAGAGTTAATATAGCCAAGACCAATTTTGCACATTTTGCAGATGGTTAGCACTAGAGGCTCGAAATGTATGGAACGTAGATTCCTTTGTCCCATACTCCAATAATTTGCCCAAATTTTGATAAAAATATATATACTGTCTTCTTTCCCGTAGAGATAAAAAACACTACAAAATGTTTGTAAGACGGGATTTACACGATGAAGCAAACTTCATTAAGTTTTCTTAGTTCTTAGTACGACTAAATTCGTACGTCTATCTCTATAAACAGAGATTACATTAATATGCACTCTGATAAGTGTTATTTACAAATTTTACCTCATTGTCAAATTTCATAACGATCGGATAACACTAAGAAAAACTTGTTGCCTTTTTTGTGGTTTATCGATAAAACCAATTATTTGTAATAGATTTAGGCTTCAGTGAGAAAAATAATTTTTTTAAAGTATTATTGAGGAAAGCGTTTTAAATAAGAAGATTGATTTTTTCTTATTTGCCTCGAATTTTTAAAATTTTTAGTTTGAAAGTTCGGCCATTCTTTGACTTAAAAGTTGAGCCTGCTTTAAGAGGTCTAAAAACATTGAGAAACATCTGTCACTTTGTGGGTTTATTCTTAACTGTATTAAGAATCGATTGAAGCCATAAAAAAATTCGATTTTTTTTGACTTCTCAAAGCTAACCGATTTATAAATAATACAATATTTATACGATATCACAGTTAATAAAAAGGCCTCGAATCGATTTCGACAGTGATGCAAACCGGTTCAGAACCGCACCAAACCGCTTATTTGTGCTCGTAAAACAAAACCACGAACTTGGTGATTTTCAAAAATGCTGAACCGAACCGAAAACGGCTAAATAAACGGCTCGGTTTGGTTTAGTGTATCGATGAGTTTAATGATGCACATCTGTGCATTCACATCTGTCTTTATATAATAGGATCGGCTCACAAGGGCAATAATTTATTTTACGGTCGGTACCTTATTTCTGTCTATATAATTAATATATTTTAATTCAGAATCGAAGTTATTTAAACGCTTTCTAATAAATCCAATTCAAAAATAAATGCAAAATGTCGTAAATCACATTTTAGAAAGTTTGAAAAATTTAAAACGGAAATGGGCGTGATAATATAAAAACCGTATACCACTGAACCGAATCAAAACCGCGGTACGGATTGCTACAAAAACCATATTATGAACCGAAACTGTGGTTCAAAATCTTTTGAGCCACGGAACCGAACCACTCCTTATTTCCGAGCGGTTTGCATTCCTGATTGTTAACTGTGGTTCCGTAAAACATCGGTTTAAAACCCAAAAAAAAAAAAGATTAATCTAACTTTATATGATAACGTTTGTTAAATAACATGCAACCAAGATATATATATATATGGTAACAGGTATATCGCATTCGGGCATGGTTGACTTGAATTTACCTTCTTGTTATTTTTATCAAAACATGTGAGGGTAACAAATGTTAATGATTCATTTAGATAAGAGCCTAAAAATGTCGACACCTGCTTGCTTGTTAGTCATAGATCCCTGGGTGTTTAGTGCCAAAAACAAATTTGTTTTTAATGTGTGTTGTGACCTCATTTGAAAAACCCCCGCAACGAAATACAACACATAGAACAAAAATTATAAATACTCGAAATAAGATATGCCTCCTTTCTGTTGCGGTGGAAGACGCTGTGCTGAAGATGTGGCACGTGAACGGGAATTGCAGTTGAAAAAGCAAGGCTTGGACACTTCCAGGGATAATGATAATCTTATTGCTGCTGGGGACTATGAGCGTCCATTGACATTGAAATTCTATGCACGCCATGATTGGCCCTATTTCAATTGCACAGAAGAGGAAATACAGAGAATGCGCGAAAAGCATGATCCGGAGTCATTGAAGATTGCCAAGAAAGCGGCAGATAATGCTTCCGTAGGCAGCAGAAGCAGCGATGTCAGTGTTATAGAGAAATATGAGCTCAAACATGCCACCAACCAGCCGATGACGGTGAATCAAATCTATGGCTGGTATCATGATCGGGCTTATCGTTATTTTAAAAGCGATCGCGGAACTTTTGTATTTCCCCATGAAAATGATCCAATGATACAGCAAATACTCAACAATCAAGTACGAGGTCGATAAGAGAAAAGGGGGAAGTAAACAATGAAAGAAGTTTCAATTGGGTCGAGCTGTTGGGAATTCAGTGAAGCATACAAGTACAACAAAACATAATTAGAAATATAAATTTAAGTTGAAATTAAAAATAGAACATAAACATGTTACCCACTTGAAATTCTTCTGCTTTGGTGCGATAGGGATAGGGATTCAAGATATTCAATACTGCCCGTCCCGAGTTCTTTTTTTTTGTTCCAAACTTGAAATGTATATATTTGTAGCGTGGGTACCGAGGTGCGTCTTTCCACTTAAATTGCGGTTGAGAAAATTCGTGGAAGATAAAATTTTAGTAAAAATTGGCTTAGGCTGAAATGACACTATCGATTTTTAGAGATAATTTTTGTCTTAATAACAACTGCATCAGTCTACAACGTTTACCCACACCTAATTTATATAACTTTTCCAACACTTTTTTTTTCAAATGTTTCTTACAGTGCCGTCTTATCGTCTCTCAAATGTCACTTACACGCTGCGAGGCTTGGCATTGGCAAACACCCATGTTTGTACTTTCTCTACTGCTTAGTCTATGGATTCCGCTATTGGAGAGACCGTTGCTCTATCTCTTGCTTATTACGACCACCCTAACCCATTGGCATTATGGAGCCAGTGTTGTAAATCAAATGTGTGATCATTTCAACCGCGTTTGCTTCACTGTAAACAAGCGAGTCTCCGAAGAGGAAATGACAAAACGGAAGAAATTGCTGATGAACCAGGAACCCCAGGAAAACCGGGAGGAGCCTCTCAAAAAAATAGAATGAAGACAACAAATTTTGGTGCAAACAACAAAAAAAAAATTTTTCGTTTAATGTTGCATGGAGGCTGTTTAGTTAAACAAATTTTGTGAGATTATAATATTGATATCTTTATAGGTAGAGTTGGGTTTTAATAGGTCATATATATAAATCCGATACTTGGGTATATGACCTAACTCTATTTAGTTAGCTCTCCCCGTCTGTCTCTCCAGTTGCTTCGTTCGACAATAGAATTCAACCGAAATGTTCCCAAAATGAAAATTCTCAAATTCTAGAACAAATCTTGAGCATTAAATTAGCTACAAAATCAAACTCGAACACAAATATTACTCTTTAATGTTCCATGACACGTTGACAAACAACCTTTCCCCGTCGTTTATTTAGACTAGAATTATTTCAATGATTGCAAGATCTTATCAGGAAATCCTTATTAATAATCATCTCTGAACAGATTAGTGTGTATATTTTTACCAGTTTTACTTTTAATTTTAGCTTAGCCAAGACTTGATTCAATCCCAAAATATTGCATTACCAAATAGCTCGCTTCTATAAATTGTATTCAAATAGTTATTAATGGCACGCTATGCCCAATTTCTGTGTATTGTATTATTTTTGTAAATGGTTCAGAACTTCAGAACCACAAAATCGCCACACTTTTAACAACAAACTAACCGCAAAAACCTCTAATTATTTAAACATACACACATACACACACACATTGTATTTAATTGTAATTATTATTTGTTTAAGCAAAACTATAGAAATTGTGTCGTCCATAGCGCCACAACACGCTTAATTATTAAGTGAAAAAAATAAGAACAACTTATGTAAATGTCGCTTCCCCCCCCATCCTCTCTTACATTTTGTGTAAATGACAAGGCAAGTATACAAATAAAATTTATTATAGAGAACACAAAAAACAAACCAAATATTTGTTGACTCAGTTTTTGGAAATGATAAATGTGTGGGGTTTACTGCTGACCTGACCGTTCTTATCTAGACTCAAGATCATCGAATTAAACATTTTTCAGAAAGTATTTTTAATGCATTTTGCGAAAGAAAAAAAAAACAATTTTATAAATGGGTCATGTGAAAAGAATTTGCAAAAGATAAGAATTCGTGTTTCAAATAAAGGGTGTCCTGTTTGCAAACCGATTTGTTGAGCACAAAGAAATCAGTTCGATAGGTGTCACACAATTTAAAATATTTATTATTAAATCACACAATTTTAAAATTAATAATTATTTAAGATTACGGTGGGATAAAAAAGAAAACAAAAAATTAAGTAAAGGAAAAAAGGTTTAATATCTAGATCAGAACCTCCGGGCTGAGCCAGCAATCCACCAATTAAAGCAAGGAACGTAAACTTCATTTGGCGGTTGCTTCCTAAGTTTTTGTGAGGTAATCTTTAAAATGAAGGCTAGTGACTTCCATTTTTTGACTCAGAGGAAAGAAGAAAACCTCAATATAGAAGGAAATAATACTTTGGGCGCCCAAAAAGTAGGCTTTTTTACCAGTAGCTTAATAGAGAACAGTTGCAGCGTTTTGTATGGAATCCCTCCCGAAGGCAGGCTTGCTCGGATGGGTATTTCTCTGCCAAAATTTTATTCACTTTAATAGTGAATTTTTGTGCATATTATAAACTCATTTTTCATGTGATCGATGCTGCCGCTACAAAGGCTTGAAGACGCACGCGCTGCATCTTAAGTTTCTTCACATTAATTTCATCATATATTTTGCCTGCTAAATGCATTAAGTTCCCCTTGATGTCGTCCAAATCCAGCAAAATAGAAGGAGAGTGGTAAGAAAACATATTCGCAATGTCCTGCTATTGCAGAAACCTTTCCTAAAATTCAATGA
The DNA here is from genome assembly GCA_018904225.1 of Lordiphosa mommai. Taxonomy (NCBI): domain Eukaryota; kingdom Metazoa; phylum Arthropoda; class Insecta; order Diptera; family Drosophilidae; genus Lordiphosa; species Lordiphosa mommai. The sequence continues at coordinate 125,101 of JAEIFT010000125.1, read as the reverse complement.
TGATTTTGTCCCTGTTTATTTATTCTTCCCCTAAGCGGTTCCAAGGATAAGCCAATTTTAACAAGACAAAATTGAATTTTGGGCAACGAGATTAAAAGTCTATAACCTGACCGAATTACCTTAGATTTTAAAACACAAAAAGCTTGTTTGAAGCCTAATTGATCTATACCTTAAAGAAGAAAATTCACCAGTTTTTGTTATTTTTTTTTTAATTTTCGTAAGTTTTCAAGTTCAAAATTTAAAAAAAAACGTGAGTGTAAGTTAAAATCTGATCTGCTCGAATTCGATATACCCGTTACTCAGGGAATCTATTATTAAATCACAAAATGTCCATTGTTATTATTAGATTTGCTTAGAACTACACGACTGTTCATCTGTCTAAACGGTTCAAACAATCTATTTTCCAAATTGGGGGATATATGAGTTTTTTTCCAAATTGCGGGGGTGGCAACTCTAATATAGTTCATCTGGTCGGGAGATGATGTATGGCGTATCGGTAAGTAATGATGATTAAAATATATGTCTAGAGGTTCGAGTAATCTATCTTTAAAATTGTAGGAGATTTGAGGTCTTTTTCAAAATTCGGGGGTGGCAACTCTACTATCGTTCATCTGATCGGGAAATGATTTATGGAGGACCGATAAGTAACGATGATTCAAATATATGTCTAGCTCCAAAATTGTGGGAGATATGACGTTTTTTTATAATGTGGGGGCGGGAGGGTGCGTGGCAAAAATTTGAAACAAACTTGATCTGCGTGCAAACGATACAAGTCTACACTGAAAAAATGGTAGCTTTATGGACGGACATGTCTATATCGACTCGGCTATTGATGCTGATCAAGAATATATATACTTTATGGGGTCGGAAATGCTTCCTTCTGCCTGTTACATACATTTGCAGGAACTTAGTATATCCTTTTTACTCTACGAGTAACGGGTATACAAATGCAAACAAATTCCCATTTTTTTAAGATTCATGCTAAATATCTCCTTAAGAATTCTCAATTTTATGGGCCGTTTTCATATCTTGCCTTTACAGTCTACTTCAGAAGAAGGCGACTTTATGATAAGTGCAGGATTTAAGACCATAACGCTTTCATATTCTGATGTTAGCAAAATACAAAGCTGTGAAAACGTGGCAACTCCTCGCTAGAGCTTTGAAGCGAGATGCCAGTGTAAGGTAAAATATACAAAGTAGGATTTTGATTGCCAGATACGTTGGTCGGTTGTAGGGTAATGGTTAGCATATTTTCCTTCAGTGCGAGAGACCTGGGTTTCAACTCCACTTTGGAACTTCAAATAAAAAGTTTTTTTTTTACTTTTAAAAATATAAAAAGTTTACTTGGTGTCATCAACTTGAAGGCAAGACGATCTGCCCTCTAAGTTAACACCCTAGCAAGCTAAAGTTTGCCTATATCAATGAGATTTCTCTTAGCGGCAAGTTTAAGTAGCCTTCAATGTTAAAGGCAAGATATGAAAACGGCCCTATATGTATTACCACTGACAAAAAACTGACCAAATAATAAACGCAAAATTTTAAAATTCTTATCTCATAAGAAAATTCTGAATTTAATAAATAGTTTTGTTAGAAGAAAATTCAAATGAAGGACGGAACTGAAAGTAAATACTTTGTAGTCTAGTGCAGTTTCGTTGTATCTTTCTCTCTATCTGTTTCCTACGCACCTAAGCCTATATTAGAACATGGCAAATTAATGCTAAAAAGATATCTAAATATACTCTATAAATCCGATTGATCGAATTCGAAATGTACACAGGGCCAACGTTTATTATGATCATGGAATTTGCCCGGTCTGACGTTACGAATGCGACGCAGCGCAGGCATTTAAGTGTACGTGCTTGGGCTATTAGAGGCTGGGCACAACAAAACTGCTTCCTCATTAGCTAATTGGCGTGAAAAATGAATTCACTGCCCACTGTGCCAGGTGATGGGAACCAGAAGCCGCCCGCCCTCGCACCACCTAACGGCTGACCAATATTGATATCAATCAAAGAGAGATGGGGGGAGGGGAGGGAGAGCTCCCAAGTCACGCAGTCGAAATGGGCACGGCTGACAAAAAAAAAAAAAAAAAATGAAAAGCCAAAACCAGAACGAGAATCCAGCGACGTTAAGAAAGTTGCGCCTGCGCCGACTTCGAGGTAGAAGCTGAAGCTCAGTTGCGATTGCGAAGCGCGAGAGTTAAGAACGTCAAGCGGAGAGAAGAAATTTTTTGGAATATTGAAAATGCTGTTAAAGACTTTCACGTTGCTAATGATGGCAGCGGCGATAAGCTGCACCACAGAGCTGCCTGCCTCCAGCAGTGCAAGCAGCATTAACAAGGAGGAAGAACATTTTCCGGCCATGGCACCAGCACAGGCTTTAGAGGAATCTCAGGCAGCTGGCCTGCTGCCACCGCCTCCCCCTTCATCCTTGCCTCTAGCTGAGGAGGAGGCATTGCGTCGGCGTGTTATCACCTATGATCAACGTCAGGAGGGTCAATACAATATACGTGCAGATTTGGAGAATTTCATGATCTTGCTAATACCACCAGGACCTCAGGAGGGTCTAAGTTTAATTGATCTGCTAACGAAATCTTCTCTACGCGGTGCAGGCTCCAAAAGTCCCAAGCGAAAACATGCATTGAGAAATTCACCCTTGAAGTCCTTCTATCATAGAAACCAATTGGCCGCCACACAGCAGCAGCAATCCCAGGCAGCTGTGGCTTTGCCCGAGTTTATTGAGGGACGTACTCCCTATCATGTGGACATCTCGGCCAGTGATGATGAACAGGCGCGTCTACAGCGTCAGCAGGTGGATGTACTGCCGCCACAGTTGATACCCATGCCCCAGTTGATTAAACCCTACCACCTGGAGGCCGAACCAGAACTTATACAAGCTCTTCCACCTGTGTCCGCCTCAAGCAGTTCAGGCTCTAATCTGCTGGAGGGCTATAATCAGGCGGGCTCCCATTATTATCGCAATTCACGATCGCTGAGAGCTGACTCTTATCTGGACACCAATCGCTTAGCCGGTCTAGATGCCAGCCAAGCTACACAGCAACCTCGCTCCATAAGTGCACCCATCTATCGCAGTGAATTGGGTGCCCAGGCAAATGCCTTGTATCCACCCATAGATGCTCCTGCTTGGATTTTCAGTAATGGACGCAGTTGGCATTTGGATGAAGAGCCCACGCCCACTCAATTGGAACCCAAGCATTTGGTGGAATCCGATGTCATTAGCTTTGATTTACTTGGCGATGATCTGGCCGATTCCAAAACTTTGCTCCGTGATGGCCTGGCCCGTTGTGCTCGGGGTGAGCGACGGGATAGCTATGGTGCCTGTCGCCAGATTGAGGGCTACTGAGCTAAGAATGAGAACTTCTAGACTGTTGAATAAACACACAAATAAATAAATCTCTATTTTAGTTAATTAAGCTGCACAAATTTTACAAATAAATAAAAATATTTAAAAATAAACTAAAAATCATCTATAGTTAATCATCTCCATAAATAGCGGAAGCTGCTGCTGATCTAACGGTTGAAGGATAAGAGTCTCGTGCTCAGCTTGACAGCCCCGCGCAGAGGCCAAACAACAGCAATTACATTGGCCATAAAGGCCGCCATCCAAGTGAATGCAAAAAAAAAAAAAACAGTTCCCAGAACTGAAAGGCAGAAGCAGTTTTCAGCTGCCCATCTTCCTCCTGTGGGAAAACATTCACCTGAGTTTTGGTCATTGAACCTGATCTAGGCGACACATACCTAACCCACCTAAAAGTTGTTAATTGGTAAGATAAACCCAAACCGAGCGACTACTACGCATTACATGCTTAATAATTAGTGTGTCGGTGACGATTTACAAATGTTACTTAGATTTTTTTTTTTGTATTTTTAGATATGCTTAAATTTAGGTTAATGGGTTAGCCAAACCAAAATACACACACACACACACACATGGAAGAACGAACAGGCCAACACTACTCAGACGATTCTGTGTTTACGTCTGGAACTCAAATTTATTTAACAAATATCTTGGGTCTGGAGATTGATTTTGAAGAAATTTTCACAGCAAATATTTTCTTAGTAAGGAAAGTGTCTGTATGGTGGAAATGCTTTACTCAGAACTTTGCTTTGTTTAGCAGTTTTCCGACGCACAGTGGCGAAAATTTCTCTAGCTTTGAAAGAAATCGAATATTTTTCATATAGGCCAGAGTTAAGGTCCAATGTTAAAGTTTAAAATCGGAGAAAGTTTAACATATAAAGGCCTGATCTATGCTTCATATAAATAAGACATCTGTTCAAAAGCATTCTGATTTCAAAGATCTACAAAAGTGTTTATATTCATATAAAGCATAGTGACTAAAATTATTTTTATGTCATCTGAGAATAGGCTTTAAACAAAAAACAAAAAAAACAACGAAAACGCAAACTTTGAAACAAAAATAAATTATTCACGTCTGTCTGTCATCTTGGAACAAATTGTTCAAGTTACATACATATTTTCTGAACCTGAAAAAAAAATATTTGGATCGGATTTGGAATGGCCCTTTCCAAGAATATGAATAAAACTTTTTTTTTCAAAAAAACCGGCTTAAGATAACTCCAAAAATTATCTAATATTTTTGTTTCGATAAGCGCATGTCAAATTAATAGAAAAAACAGCGAAAACGCAAAATTTGTCTTCCATCTTAAAACAACTTTTTTTAGTTACATACACATATTCTGAATCTGAAAAAAAATATTCGGATCGAAAATCGATTGGCCCTTTCCAAGAAAAAGAATAAAAACGGATTTTTTTTCTTCAAAAAACCGTCTTTAGATAACTCTTAGAGTTGTCCCATATTTTTTTTCGAAAAGTTCACGCGAAAATGACATTGAATTTGGCTTTGGATCGTTTTTATCCGATGCTCCGTTCAAAAGTTATGATTTTTTGAAAATTTTAAGTCTTTTTCGCATTATCTTGAGAACTATCGACGATGGGGGAAACCCGTTTTAAGGTATTCTCATGTATATATAGTCCTTCTAGATGATAGCGTTTCATAATTTTTTGGAGACAAAAAAAAAATTGGGGTGGCTGAGTTGATATGGAATATCCCATATAAACAAAAACAATTTATTTATATTTCTTTATTATATTTATGATTAAAATATATCAGTTAATTAATTTAATAAAATTGTTTAAAGTCTAATTCCAATCAGAGATGCAAACCGATGCTGAACCGAACCGAACCAAACCGTAACGAAACGCTTATTCGTGCTCGTAAACCGAATCGCGAACCGAACACACGTCTGTTGGAAAATGCTGAACCGAACAGAAAACCGAAAAAGAAAAGGTTTCGGTTCGGTTAATTTTATCGATGAGTTTTATGACATTAAGTGCCCTTCTTATAAAATTAGATAAAAGTATTTGGAAAATTAACTAGACCTAATTTTGTTTTCACACGGTAGATAGATTCCAGAAAAAACCGAGTAAACAAAAAGACATACACAGAAGAAAATTTAAATGCTCTGTCCATAAGTTAAAGGATTATCTTGACAAGCAAAAATGTAATATATACCATAATATTTCGAAAACGGTGCGTTTCAACTGGATTTCCAGCTAGAATGTCTAGCATAAGTAAGCGTCAGTCCATCCTCCGAACAAGAAGGTCGCGTACTTATTTCTTTGTAATCGTTCAATAGAGATCTTGAAGGTACTGCAAAAGCTTAATTTGATTAATGAGGAAACACTACTACTACCTTAAAAAAATTTATAAATTCACAAGTGCAATATTGTCTTCACATCATTAAAATCATAAATAAACTGAACCGAACCGTATTTTAAGGCGGTTTTTGCAGACCGTGTTAAATCAAAACCGTGTAAAAAAAACCGTGTAAAAACAGAAATCTATCGATCTTCTTTACCGTGTAAAAACAAGTCAAGTTGTATTTATCTCATAAATAATGAAAGGTAAAAACTTGAAATTTGAAATTTATGTAAGACATTTTTTTTGGTTCAGGACCGGGTCCGAAACCGATTCAAAAGTGGTTTAGAGTCATATCTTTGAAATTATTGAAGGCATGAATTTTTCGGGGTGTAAAACGCGTTCCGTACCCGTTTGTGGAAAGTAATTCTCAACCAGTTCAAATTTGATACTAAAGTCTCTCATAACGGTGTCTGAATGTTCAAAATTGATTGAAAAAAAAATATCAACACAAGTATAATAATATTTTAAAGTTCTTCAAATGTTTTAACGATCTTAAGATTGAAAATAATCGGTAAAAGTTAAAATTTACTTATTATAAAGTTCGAAAACTGAGAGTGAACGACTGAATCAAACCGAAACAGTGTTCCAGCTTGCTCAAAAAACCATATAATGAACTAAAAAGGTAGTTTTAAACCTTCATGAGATATTGAACCGAAGCCTCGAAGTCTCAATTCTCGAGCGGTTAAAACTTTGTAGCCTCGTCGAGCTCATTAAAACTGAATACATTTTTCTTTTGACATTTTATGAACTATTATGGAACCTGATATTAAAAGTTATGTATAAAAATAACCATGTCCAAACAGATTTATATGAATATAATTTTATTGTTGTAATTTTGTTCTGTTTGCTATCATAGATCGGAGAAGACTGAATTTGTATGTTAATGTTTCGATTTACCAGATGTGTTGTCGGTTAACATAAGACTTATGTCAATGTGAACGTATTCCTATCCTACACTATTTAATAGAAAGAATCCTTTAAAAGGGCGGTGAACTGTGATTTTCCATTTTTGCATATTAATTATGGTCCCCTATAAATTTTTGATCATGATCCAATATTTATCCTACATAGCTAGCTTTACGATTTGTTGAAAAAAACACCCGTTTTTAAGAACTGTTCTACTGATCCGGAAAATCTTTTTACAAAAAGGGGGCTTATACCCTTATTAATTTAAAACATTAACAAAAGAACATTTCAAGAAAGTCTTTAAAAATTTGGGAAGTTTGTTTACCGGCCTGGTAGTCTTCACGTAAACACAAATATAACTTAATTTATCTTTTTGTTTGGACTGCCACCCCGTTCTATACTATAAATGGGAACCAATCAAAAGTCTCATCAAATTAGACGTAAAATCTTTACCTCTGATTAGCAACTTCTTTTGGCCCTTAGGGAAGCATTAGAAATGCATGTGCATTTATTATTGAACATCCAACTCAACTCTCAATAGAAATTCTCACAGTCTCCTCTCGCAATGCGGAAGTAATTGGCTTTGTCTTTGTCGGCAAGATCGGCCATTGAACTGTGTCCAGCAAGCGGGTTTTTTTTTTGAGCTCAGCAGTCCAGGCTGCACACTTTGGGCTTGTCTTAGGTCGAAGCTTAGAACCCCGACTCATTCGTCGCCAGCTGTCAGACGACAACGGTCCTGTCCACGCTCAAACAAGAGAAGATGTGCAAATTTACCAATCGCCTCTTTGTGTTCGCTTTATTGCATTTGGCTGCCTCCAAGCCAGTTCATGTCAACAAGATTCGTTCGGGTCCAGTGGCCACACGGAGTTTGGGCACTGATTTATTAGATTTGATGTACAATGATTACCCAGACTATGGCTATCAGCAGGAGGAGATACACTATGATCAGCGACAGAAGGGCGAAGAGAATTTGCAATTGCGTTTAGATGGATTTTTGATTGGTGCTCCCGCTTGGGATGATTATTCTACGTTGTTAAGCGTGCTGGCGGCCAACAATTTGGGTGAGTTGGTTAAAGTAAACTAAAAATAATATAAAATGGATGTGACCTTTTTTTGTATAGAGAATCTGGAAAGGAAAAATTCAAAGGCACAATCGTCTTTAAATCAATTGTATCAAACGGAGCCTTCCGTCCTCTTGGAATCGTCTACTGAAGCACAAATCATAAACATACCAGCTCCCAAGAAGGATGTCGAGAGCAGACAGCAGCACAGCTATGATGAAGTGGTCAGTTCCACGCGGTGGGTATTTATTTATAACAAAGTCAGTTAATGTGAGATAAACTTTTTTTGTCTGATTTTTTAGCACCAAAGCGCACCTAATGCAGCTGCTGCAAATGTTTAGACGGCCATTAGCCTAAGTACAACAAAACATTAAATTTTACATTAGATTTTATAAGACGTAACTAGAAGTAATTGTTTAAAATTATACCGCCAAATTGGCCTTAACGGAAAAAACCCGCTAACCGTTTGCCTTTTTAACAGTAACCTAGAGATGAGTAATGTATGTAAACATACTATTACGCCGCGCGAGCGATGGGAGTTATCGTTTTGGCAGTGTCCAGGTACGCGAACACGATTTAAATTTGTCACTGTGAAGAGAGAATTCGTGCTAAAGTAGTGAAGATAAAGATAGACTGATTCCAAATACCTTTTAGACATTCAGCGCTGTAAATTTCCGTAAATTAGAAAGGGGAAACTTTCTAGTTTCGAGCCAGTGAATTTTTCAAAGATTTATGTTTCCGGAGCAGGATCAGAAGTCCGAAGAAGCTAGGTACAGGTTCGACACCATGGGTCGGGACAAACATTTAACGCTTTTTCAAAAAAACATTTATATACATATTTTCAGTTTATATTAGGTCTTATACGCGATTTGCTACCTAGTTTTATTTTAAAAAATAAATCAAATGTAAATTATTCAGAATGCATTCAGTTCCACATGAATTTTGGTACCTGAATGTAACAATTCCACTATAACACAAAGTTTAAAAACGATATAAGAACAATAAAAGAGCAATATTCGAGTTATGACCCAACTCTAATAGAAACAGAATGTGTTTGTCAAAATATATTGATATCGTATGTGCTTTAAGGGAGTCTTCTACCTATGAACAGTGTTTTATGATTCTTTTTAAAAAAAAATCCAAAAAGGAAGTAATCAGAGCTTTTTTAATTTGGTGTTTGGATTTGTGTTATTAATTAACTATATAATAAAATATCAAAAAAATGTTTGGGTTTCGTGGGCTGTTCAAAAAGTTATCGGGCTGCCAATTAAGGTCAAAAAAAAAGGTGTAGAGGTGGTAGCCATGATTCGGGGACTCCAGGTTATCGGAATTGAAAACGGTAAATGAGGTTATGATCAGAATTGATGTAATTCTGGCCCATACCTCAATCATATTTTTAAATATTTTTTTGAAAAATTGGCGGCCGGTAAAAAAAAATATTTCGATTTTTCAAGTTTTTTTTTTGTAGTTTAGTGTAAAAAATAGTAAAAAATTGTTTTTCCTCTTGATTGAGGTACGGGCCTGAATTATATCAATTAAGCGTCGATTGCAACAAGGCTGATCAAAATCGGTTTAGTAGAACTGGCGCAATCATAGCTACCAGGTCAAAAAACGTGGTTTTGAGAAAAGCGCTGTTAAAGTTTAGAGCAACGTTGAAAATACTGAAGAAATACGCAAGAACATTGCTCCACTAAAATGGAGATATCTGCTAAACTATTTCCAATCTTTGAAAATGTCCAAGATATAAAAAGAAGCAAACTAATCGAAAAAAAAAATTCAAAGGAAGAAGACCTCCTTAACATGTGATTATAAAAATAAATACACTTTGTTTCGGAATTTAACTGAAGTATCTTAATATAAATATATATTATTGTTATTATTTATATATATATACCACCCAAAGCAGTGACTCCTGTGAAAATTTGATTTTGTAATATACGATATTTTCTTGCCGACAACGGTAGAATTTAATTCGTTAAGTCACAGTGATCACAGTGAAAAGTATTTGTATTCTGCCCATCTCTAAGCTTCATGATTGTTTATCGAACTATCGAAACCCATGAGACCAGCTTTAGCATTACTTTCTGTTTTGAAGCTGATTCTGCAAATATACTTCAGACCAGTTGGTGATTTGCAATAATTTCGGAACATTCAAGAACCTTCCGTGCCCCGCTTTGGACCACGACACACAAACACACGCACACACACTAGTGCAGCCAGTATATAAGGCAGCGTCGGCCATTTACAAATATAAAAACAAACGAACAGCTGAACGAAGTGGAAGTACAGGGTTGCCCATATTCGACAGACCCATCTGGCAACGCCATAACTTTGGCAGAGATGTCAGATCGCTTAATGACATACCGCGTTTGAAGCGTCAGTCCAAGCAGATTTTTACCATGGAACAATACACGCCACGCGAGCGCTCTGAAATAGTTGAAATTTACATTCAACAGAACAAGTCAATTGTGAAAACTCAACAGGCTTTTAAAAAATTAAAAAATGTGAAAAGTGCGCCTTCTAAGAACACCATTAAGCGTTTATACGAAAAATTTTCGAATGGTGAGGCTCTTTCTAATACGAAGAGGCCAAATTAAAGTCGACCAAGGCGATCGGCTACGCAGTAGACGACAACACAAAATTCAATTGTGAAAAAAGAAGATATAAGCAAACTACTTAAACTAACTAAAAGAAAAACAACAAGAGTTCAAAATGCCCGAGAAATTGTTGAAAATTACCTACCAAGGCGAAGCTGGAAATGGAAAGAAGTTGAATGCATACCTGCGTATGCCTTCACAGAATTATGGAATATTGCGTCGTGAAATTGATCTGTATTTGTTTCAAGAGCGTCAGTTGACGAAATGCGAGATCAGGACCTTTTGGCTGGGTGAGTGATATAATAATTGAAGAAAATTCAATCAATTCGATGCAGTCGATTTTGCATGTACACACACGCACACAATATTTATATATCCCTCTTACCTCCTTGCAGACACCGATAATGATGAAATCGAAATAGTCAATCAAAATGATTATGAAATCTTTCTGAGCAAATGTGAGCGCAATATGCATTTGCAGATAGCTCCTTTGGTGCCTGCAGAGGAGGAAACCAAGAAAGAGACCGCTGCGTCTGCTCCCTCTGTTGATGATCCGAGCAACTTTGTCATTCATGATGGTGTAGAGTGCGATAGCTGCGGCATTTCGCCTTTGGTGGGTTTCCGCTACAAGTGCGTTCAATGTCAAAATTTCGATTTATGCCAAAGCTGCGAGGCGGCCCATAAGCATCCCGAACACTTGATGGTACGCATGCCAACCAATAATGGACCCAGTGTGGTGGAGGCTTGGCTAAGTGGACCCGGAACCTGTGGACGTCGTGCTGGTCGTCGTCATCGTGGTCAACATTGTCCATTTGGAGAGGCTGCCCAGGCAGCTGCAGCAGCTCAGGCGGCTACTTCGACCCCACCAACAACTGGTGAATCGTCTGGATTTAAAGACACTCGTCGTGAGCGTCGTCATGCTCGCCGTCATGGTGGGGTACTCTCGCAATTCATGGAAATGATGATGAATTTGCCCGAGAGCAATACGCCTGTGACTCCGGCTGCAGGCGCGGCTACTGCTACTCCAGCGGCAGCTAAGGCTACTCCAGTTGCAGCCACTGCTACTCCAGCTGCAGCTACGGCTACTCCAGCGGCAGCTAAGGTTACTCCAGTTGCAGCCACGGCTACTCCTGCTGCAGCTAAGGTTACTCCAATTGTAGCTACTGCTGCTACGGCCATCCCAGCTGAGGAGATCCAAAAGACCGAAGTTAAACCCACAGCTCCAGCTACCGAACCACTTATTGCAGCCCAAACCGTAAATGAAACTGAAGCCAAACCGGCTGCTGGTCAAGAGCAGACCCCCAAAACCGATGAACCCGTGCCAGCTCCACGCTCTAAAGATGCAGAATCGGCTTCTTCGCAGGCCACGCCCACTGGTACACCCACCACACCAGTTATCAATCTGGAGAATCTGTCACAGATTGTGCCACCCGAGTATATGCGAGCTGGAATTGAAATTTTGAATAATTTCAGCGAAATGTTTGCCAAAATGATTGATCCCAGCGAATCGGCCAGTTTTGGTAGCTTCGAGTCACCCACTGCTGCTGAGCCAAAGAAAACTCCACAAGCCACTGACGAACCTATTTCAGCTCCCACTTCAGTTTCCACCTCTGCTTCTACTTCAACTGAATCTTCGCTAGAACCTGAACCTCAGTTGGCTCAGCCTTTGGTGGAACAGGTTTCACAAATACGCAGCCGTTCGGAGAGCTTGGATCAGGAATGGCAAATGATTGATAACAGCGGTTCACCTGTAACCACTAACAATTTGAATAATGTGGCTAGCACTGAGGCCCTCATCAATTTGGAGACGTCGGCTCCAGCTGTGGCTTCAGCTCCCGCTGCTACTGTACCCAATTTTGGCCAATTGGGTGAACTGTTGCGTCAGCATGTTACCGAAGAGCAACAGCGTGAACAGGCCACCGCTCATACACAGACATCGCAAGTGGATACCGTTACCACTTCCACTTCAACCACATCAGTGGCCACCAATAGCACTGGCACTTCACCAGCTGCCCCCGAAGAGAAACGCAGTGTACCCATTTATCATACGGGTAAGATTGGACACCTTTTAAAATAGCTTCTTCATATTTAAACATATTTTTCTGTATCTTAGATGAACGCATCAATGCTGCCATTCATGCCATGATGGCTATGGGATTCAGCAATGAGGGCGCCTGGTTGACCCAACTTTTGGAATCGGTTCATGGCAATATACCAGCTGCTCTTGACATTATGCACTCTTCGCAGAGTCGCAACTAAGAATTATAATCGATAAATCATATATTTAATAATCCATATAATCCATTTATGTACAAGTAGAAACGATAGTAATTAGCACCTCTCTACGCGGGTGAAAATTGCGGGGGAAATTCGCAACAATTTATTTGTTATTCATGTAAGAAAACTTGTGGTGATTGATCATTTTCATTTCCTTAACGAAAAAAAAAAAAGAATTTTAAGAAGAAGAAATATGTGTTAATTCCTGTTGCAAATTAATCAAAAGAAATCTATACCTATTATCAAATGTATGTGTATATATGTATATCGTACAATTATCATTTTATTCATATAATAAAGGCAACCAAAGCAAGAAACATTAACAAAAAAATTTGGATATTCTATCAAAAGTGAAGTGGAGTTCGAGGAGGCTTCAATTTATAGCTGCATTTTGCTTGGTGTCCGAAATTGGAAAATAAATATTAAATTGTACTTAAAAGAACCTTCTAGTTCAAGTGTAAGTTAGCACACTGACAATATGTAAGGTATAAAATGAAAGCTGTTTAATTACGGCCACACCATGTATAATTCCACCATGACTCAGGCTAAACCCCAGACAATTGCTGAGAGATAAGTGTCGAATGTATGTGTTGTGTCCGTGTGTTACCGAAATTAAAAATGCTTCACATCAAACAAATAAATTTTTTGCAAATTGCAATTTAATCGACAGAAAACTAAATTATCAAATTTTAATTTTTTTTTTATACACTTGAAAAGTGTATATTAATTTTGCCCAGAAGTTTGTAACGCATAGAAATATTCATTTCCGACCCCATATACTATATATATTCTTGATCAGGACGACGAGCTGAGTTCAATTCCGTCCGTCTGTCTGTCTGTCCGTCTGTCTGTTTCTACGCGAACTAGTCTCTCAGTTTTAAAGCTATCGAGCTGAAATTTTGCACAGAGTCTTCTTTTTACTGCACGCAACTAATATGTAGGAACCGGCCGGATCGGATGACTATATCATATAGCTGTCATAGGAACGATCGGTCGAAAAATAAGTCTTTGTGAAAAACAATTTTTTGATTTCCATCGTAGCGTCACCAATCGTAGTATATATTAGTTTTATATGTATCAACACAATTCGGAAAAAATTTATCAAAATCGGATGCCTATAGCATATAGCTGCCATATAAACGGTCGGTCAAAAAACTACTTCTAGTGAGAAAAACTTTTTTGTTTTCCATCGTAGCGTCCCAAATCTAGGTATATATTAGTTTTATATGCTTCCACACTATTCTGGAAAAATTTATCAAAATCGGATCACTATAGCATATTGCTGCCATAGGACCGAATGGTCGGAAAATGTGTTTTACTAAGAAAAGATTTTTTTTGGTATCAAATTTTTATTATCAATGATTTAAAAATTTTAAATATCTGATATCTATATCCTATATATATTTTACCGGTTAAATCAGTTGGAGTAAATTTTTTCAAGTGTATTAAAACTTCGGCACAGTCGAAGTTAGCTTTGCCTTCTCGTTTTTTATTAAAACTATTTAGGAAAAAAACAATCAAAATTAAGTATTAAAGCTGCATAACAAAACAAAATACGTAAAGTTTTCAATTAACAACAGTTTTGGTCTGATTGCCTCGTAAAGTGATCCTACTTTTGGTATCTGTGAAACACTTCCAAAGAAGCAAGTTTCACATCTTGAAAGCTCATTGAAAAATCTACGCTTTATGCAGTAAAGTAAAAAAGTTGCAATTCATATTTATAAGAGATCCATCAAATATAGGTCTTTTTTGATAATGGTCTTTAAAATTTTAATAAAGCCAAGAATAGTTGGAGAAAGAATAAAGAGTGCTAGGCCACAGTTGCAAAACTATAATTATGTATTGCTGGAAAAGCTGAGGTAGTTTTACTGAAAAATGCTCTGATTTTTGACTGCCTAAATACGATTTATATTTATTAGACACTATTTCTGCGCTTTAAGTAAACGCATTAGCTGTGATTGCACGGAAATCAAGTTCGTTTTGAATTTTTGTAAAATTCAAATAAATGAACTCTAAAATGACCCGTGTGAATTAATTAACGGATCAGAAAAAATGCATGATTAATGCAAAATGTGGAACACTTTACTGAAAATGTGAAAATAGTTTCAACCGTGACTTCTAAATTAAACTTGTCGTGAATATGGTCGAAACCGGTTAAAACCATTTCTCAAATACTTGATTGAATTCAATGAAATTTATTAAATTTATCTGCTAACACACAATTATTTAAATTAAATCGGATATCTCATAGCTGTAGAACGATCGTTGGTTTTACTGCAAAAATTTGGTTTTAAATTTAAGCCTTTCTATTCTCGGACCAATCTATGTTTGAAATTTTGATAAACCAAAAGAAACTTCATTCTTTTTGAATGGTACCGTATTCATAAAAGGCATTGAACCATGCGATTCTTTATTTTTTAACAAACATTTATTTAAGATAAAAACGTTAAACTTGCACCAATGAACCATAAGATTCTCCTCCAGGTTGTAACGAAAATTGCGTAAGTGTATAAACCGGGGAATTAAACCGAACCGGAACCGTATACCAAAAAGAAGCGACTAAAACTCATAAGCAGAACCGCCGAAACAGATAGTTTAGTTTTTTTTTTTAAGAACTGGTATTCGAGAACCAAGATTTCTGCAACCGAAATAACCCATTAGTAATGAATTATTGTATCGGTACAGTTTTAGTTCCATTTTTTTTTTTTTTTAATTGCTTTAATCAAAATTATCCTAAGTGTAGAAAGTTTCCGAAAATTTAGAAAATATACTCAAATGGTGGTCTCCCCACCTTACTATTGCCTGACCAAAAAATATTGAATTCAAACGACACGTGCCCTAAAATAGGTGGAAAGCTTGCTGTCATATTCAACTTTACATGATTCTTTTAAGTTTGATGATGATTATTTCATTTCATATTTCATATAAAATAGCTCACATGGGACCTATGGTTTTAAAGAATTTTTAAATTTTATCGATACCAAATACAGCAAAAAAAACTAGAACCTATATTGATCATTTTACCGAAACAATTTTTTTTTGGTAAGTACCGAAACCGAAATATGATTCGGTTTGGTTCCATGCTAAAAACACTTCGGCACAGACAAAGTTAGCTTAAGCTTATCCTTAAGTTTATTTTATTTATTAAAAACACAGGGTTAGTTTCTTTCTAAACTAGATTTATTATTTTATTACAAAGCCCTGCAAAATTTTTTAATACTTATATACTTTAACTATTAAACAATATTTAACGACTTGGCTAATAACTAAAATACATTCTCCAAGCAAAGTCTTTTCTTCTTACTAGGGGACTAACAAAAGTTTGATTAGTTGATACTTTATAAATCGTTTATAAAAGATTTAATAACGTTAGACTCTTAGTAAATATCTTATAAAATCATATTGAAAATTGCAGAAAAATCTATTGAAATGGAATTAAAAAATCGTTAAAAATTCTGTAGGTAAGCGTTAACTCAA
Organism: Lordiphosa mommai; assembly: GCA_018904225.1. NCBI lineage: Eukaryota > Metazoa > Arthropoda > Insecta > Diptera > Drosophilidae > Lordiphosa > Lordiphosa mommai. Next base: position 109,040 of record JAEIFT010000125.1, on the reverse strand, counting down.
GCCAGTAAAAATGTTCCCCACTGCTGGCCTAAAATATTCTAAAAACTGTTGGAAAAACCGAGCAACGGAACTTCAAAGCTTCTAAAAGAAAGAAACTGAAACGACATGGTGAAGTCTGGCAACGGGGAAATACGCCCAACACAGTTCTTTCAAAAAAAAAACAATTTGGGGTGAAAATTTTTGAATTCAAAGGCAAACACGATTTTCAGGATTTTAAAAATTTTTCCGCTTCCTTTCTTTCAATCAATCAAACTTTAGTTAATCTCCTCCTCCTCTATTACCCTCCGATAACAGGGTTCTTGACATTGGACATAAATATAGTTGTCTAATGCAATTTCCATGGTTAAAGATCACTTTTCTCTTTGACAGAAATGGCTTGAAATAGTCGTGAGCTAATCCAGACCACAATATCACGCACAAATCTTCTAAACTCATAATTTGCCGTCGTAATGGTGGCAATAAATGTAAAGAATTTAAATAATTTCTGATAATGCGGCTTCCATTGGCGTGTACCAAAGCCCGTATTGTAACTAAACATTTGCGAGATCATCAGGTCACAAATCCAATGAGACCAAAAAACCGGTGAAGGAATTTTAATGTATTGCTAGTGCTGGTGATGAAATACAGCGGAAGACCGCTGAGCACACTGCCGAGTAGAAAAGCACATCCCACAATGCCTGTCGAGAGACAAAAAACAAAAATGATTAATTCGGAATATATTATTTGAGTGCCTATGAACTTACCATAGAATGCATGGTTACTCTTGAAATGCTGAACCTTGGCATTGGGATCTTCACGTTTACGTTCCAACTTTTGCCAGGTCTTAATGCCAACACCTCCCACACCCACAAAGAAGGCTAGAAGTCCCAGAATGGCGTGTAAACGATTTAGGTTGGTGTGTCCTAACCATGACTCCAAATTTTCACTATTTCGCACCAGCAGAGCCTCACCCATGAAGAAGACACACTAATTGAAAAGAAACAAATTAAATGAAAGAGTTAGAAAGAATAAAGTCTGGGAATAGAAAATTTTTAAATAAAAGCCAATTCTGGTGGTTTGCAAAATGTTTCCCAAAGAATAAGTCCTCTAGAAAGAGAGTTCTATGTTTTATAAAGCAAAGCTGCAATCTGTTTCGGAAGCTAACTCTTCAGCATCAGTTCGGTCCAGGTACTTGAGATGATGATCTTCTTTTTGAAGGGATTGTGTTCGAACAATTAAAGCAGTCTAAAAAGTGTTTCTATCAAATTATGCGGAATGGGCATCTGCCATTAGATCAAAAAATTAAATCATATACACATTAGATCGTTCTATTTTTGTATGCGAAACTTAAGGTCACACTGCGCCCTTTTTTTCGTAAGATTACGGTGAGACATGATAATCTAGAAAGCCTTCATGTTGTATTGATTTTATTAAAAACTGTTTAATATTAAATGACAAGCTATTCACAATGAAAACAATACAACATAAGGGCCTACTAAATTGTCATGTCTCATGCGTCAAACAGTGTGAACCCAGCCTGAGAAGTGTTCTAAGTCCCCGCAATCTTTAACTTAGCGTAAAATGCATTCATCTAGCACATTCCTCAAATGCTTCTTTTGGATTATAAGATCATATCTTGCTTTAAAAATTCTCTTGACCCAGGCAGAATTATGTTTTTTAAAATGGAGGACCTTAAGTACCACTTTAGGCCGCACTATAGCTCCTCACAAAATCTACAAAAAAAATCCTTTACAATCGCGCATTTCAAAGTTGCTGGCCATTTGTTAAATTCTTAGATCAGCTGAGCAGAGTTGATCAATGGCACGTATGCCAACAGCGGCGCACTTAATATCCGTTCGATGAAAGAATATGACCAATCAATGCAAAAATGTATTTTATATTTTTAATTTTAATAACTCAATTTCTCGAGACCTAAGCAAGACTCTTACTTGATATACTTGCTACTTGATAGTTTAATTGTATTTCGTTAAGATTTACCAAAATCTTTCAATATAAGATCAAGGGGCCACAGTTTTGATAGAACATCCTGAATTTCGTTCGTACGTTACATAATTCAACCTTAAACCCTATTTTTCGTTGCGTAAGTTACTCAATTTAAACATTCTAATAAATGACAAGCCAATAAAGTTTTAAAATGTGTTTTACCGTTAGAGGGTACAAAATTTGTTAAATTTAAAGTTGGTATATTTAGGGAGCATCTTGGCATAGTATAAAGCAATTTTATGGCCATTTGAAAATCTAATTTTTTCGAACTACAAAATTTTTGTTCAAAGTAGGTGAACATTTTTGTTGATATTGAGACTTAGGATGGTCGTAGAGAAATTTCCTTTACATATTCTTAAAGGTAAGTATGATTTTTAACAGGTTAAAGTATTCTAATGTAGATCTGCAATTAAGCTGGATTCTTAATTTAATGAATTTGTGCCATGAAGACAAAAATCAGAAAACACAAAATTGGCAGGAAAAGTACTCATATGAAGGCCTCTTTCGAGATGACATAAATCTTATTTCGGAAAGCCGAATGCTTTTTAAAAGCTGACTTATGTATATGAAGCAAAATAAATTTCTATGCCATCTGGAATTAGGCCTTAAGAGGTTTGAGTGTAAATTCCAAGCTTTTTCTAAAATGTGGTCCGTTTCGAAAACGGTTTAGATAACCGCATAAACGCTTATGATAATTTGTTTGACATTCTCAATTACTCTTCACTTCAAGAAGTAAACATAAACATACCAGCTCCCAAGAAGGATATCGAGAGCAGACAGCAGCACAGCTATGATGAAGTGGTCAGTTCCACGCGGTGGGTATTTATTTATAATTAAGTCAGTTAATTTGAGATAATCATATTTTGTCTGATTTTTTAGCACCAAAGCGCACCTAATGCAGCTGTTGCAAATGTTTAGACGGCCATTAGCCTAAGTACAACAAAACATTAAATTTTACATTAGATTTTATAAAACGTAAATAGAAGTAATTGTTTAAAATTATACCGCCAAATTGGCCTTAACGGAAAAAAACCCGCTAACCGTTTGCCTTTTTAACAGTTACCTAGAGATGAGCAACGTATGTAAACATACTATATCGCCGCGCTGGCGATGGGGGTTATCGTTTTGGCAGTGACCAGTTACGAATATCAATAGAGGGCGCGAAACACGATTTAAATTTGACACAGTGAAGAGAGTATTTGTGATAAATTAGTGAAAATAAAGATAGACTGATTCCAAATACCTTTTATACATCCAGCGCTGTAAATTTCCGCAAATTAGAGAGGGAAACTTCCTAGTTTGGAGCCAGTGAATTTTTTAATGATTTATGTTTCCGGAGCGGGATCAGAAGTCCGAAGAAGCTAGGTACAGGTTCCACACCCTGGGTCGGGACAAACATTTAACGCTTTTCAAAAAAACATTTATATACATATTTTCAGTTAATATTAGGTCTTATACTCGATTTGCTACCTAGTTTTATTTTAAAAAATAAATTAAGTGTAAATTATTCAGAATGCATTCAATTCCACATAAATTTTGGTACCTGAATGTAACAATTCCACTATAACACAAAGTATAAGAACAATAAAAGAGCAATATTCGAGTTATGACCCAACTCTAATAGAAACAGAATGTGCTTGTCAAAATATATTGATATCGTATGTGCTTTAAGGAGGTCATCTACCTTTGAACAGTGTTTTATGATTGTTTTAAAAAAAAAATTGTAGAGAGAAAGTAATCAGAGCTGGCCCATACCTCAATCATATTTTTAAATATTTTTATTAAAAATTGGCGACCGGTTAAAAAAAATATTTCGATTTTTCAAGTTTAGTGTAAAAAAATAGTAAAAAATTGTTTTTCCTCTTGATTGAGGTACGGGCCAGAATTATATCAATTATGCGTCGATTGCAACAAGGCTGATCAAAATCGGTTTAGTAGAACTGGCGCAATCATAGCTACTAGGTCAAAAAACGTGGTTTTGAGAAAAGCGCTGTTAAAGTTTAGAGCAACGTTGAAAATACTGAAGAAATACGCAAGAACATTGCTCCACTAAAATCTTCGAATCTTTGAAAATGTCCAAGATATAAAAAGAAGCAAAATAATCGAAAAAAAAAATTCAAAGGAAGAAGACCCCCTTAACATGTGATTATAAAAATAAATACGCTTTGTTTCGGAATTTAACTGAAGTATCTTAATATATATATATATTATTATTATTATTTATATATATATATATACCACCCAAAGCAGTGACTCCTGTGAAAATTTGATTTTGTAATATACGATATTTTCTTGCCGACAACGATAGAAATTCGTTAAGTCACAGTGATCACAGTGAAAAGTATTTGTATTCTGCCCATCTCTAAGCTTCATGATTGTTTATCGAACTATCGAAACCCATGAGACCAGCTTTAGCATTACTTTCTGTTTTGAAGCTGATTCTGCAAATATACTTCAGACCAGTTGGTGATTTGCAATAATTTCGGAACATTCAAGAACCTTCCGTGCCCCGCTTTAGACCACGACACACAAACACACGCACACACACTAGTGCAGCCAGTATATAAGGCAGCGTCGGCCATTTACAAATATAAAAACAAACGAACAGCTGAACGAAGTGGAAGTACTACGCAGTAGACGACAACACAAAATTCAATTGTGAAATAAAAACAGATAAAAGCAAACTACTTAAACTAACTACAAGAAAAACAACAAGAGTTCAAAATGCCCGAGAAATTGTTGAAAATTACCTATCAAGGCGAAGCTGGAAATGGAAAGAAATTGAATGCATACCTGCGTATGCCTTCACAGAATTATGGAATATTGCGTCGTGAAATTGATCTGTATTTGTTTCAAGAGCGTCAGCTGACGAAATGCGAGATCAGGACCTTTTGGCTGGGTGAGTGATATAATAATTGAAGAAAATTCAATCAATTCGATGCAGTCGATTTTGCATGTACACACACCGCACACAAACACATGCAAGCATATGCAAGTGCAGCAGTAACGGATTAGTGCTGACGGCTTAGCCTTTTCACAGTCCAGCTGTTGAGAATTGTGCCATGTCAGAAAAAACGGGTTTAGTATTGTGAAATTTGTCTATTAAGTTATTTCACAACTCAATAGAAATTAATTCTGCATATGTGCAGGTACAATGTACCGGGTACATATGTATGTATGTATAAGCTGGACGGCATTTCGGCAGGTAATGCTGCAGTTTAGCTATTTACAGCTGAGTTTCCAGGAATTGGGCAATTTCCGCCAGTTCAATAACAATTTGTTTTCCATTACAATTGCAAATTTTTGCATTTATGTATGTACATAATAAATGCTTGTGCATTTTTAGCAGGTAGCGGCTCAGCGCACATAGCTTAAATTTGTTTCGAATCATCCCCTGGAATTTCCAAAATTGTACCGTTTGTGCGTGCATACAAATAAACATATGCATGTGAATGTGATGTACATGCTATCTAAAATTTTGACCTAATGATAACTAAAAAGTGCTGACAGTTTAGCCATTTTACAACTTGGTCTGTCTAAAGTCTGATATTTGTGTCTTCTAGCTATTTTTTGGTCAACACAGCTCTTTGTGATTCACCTAAACTAGAGATAACCGAAACTTATGCCGTTGACTCACCTATTGCCATTATTAATTTACATATACATACCCCTCTTACCTCCTTGCAGACACCGATAATGATGAAATCGAAATAGTCAATCAAAATGATTATGAAATCTTTCTGAGCAAATGTGAGCGCAATATGCATTTGCAGATAGCTCCTTTGGTGCCTGCAGAGGAGGAAACCAAGAAAGAGACCGCTACTGGCACCGCTGCTCCCTCTGTTGATGATCCGAGCAACTTCGTCATTCATGATGGTGTAGAGTGCGATAGCTGCGGCATTTCGCCTTTGGTGGGTTTCCGCTACAAGTGCGTTCAATGCCAAAATTTCGATTTATGCCAAGGCTGCGAGGCGGCCCATAAGCATCCCGAACACTTGATGGTACGCATGCCAACCAATAATGGACCCAGTGTGGTGGAGGCTTGGCTAAGTGGACCCGGAACCTGTGGACGTCGTGCTGGTCGTCGTCATCGTGGTCAACATTGTCCATTTGGAGAGGCTGCCCAGGCAGCTGCAGCAGCTCAGGCGGCTACTTCGACCCCACCAACAACTGGTGAATCTTCTGGATTTAAAGACACTCGTCGTGAGCGTCGTCATGCTCGCCGTCATGGTGGGGTACTCTCGCAATTCATGGAAATGATGATGAATTTGCCCGAGAGCAATACGCCTGTGACTCCGGCTGCAGGCGCGGCTACTGCTACTCCAGCGGCAGCTAAGGCTACTCCAGTTGCAGCCACTGCTACTCCAGCTGCAGCTACGGCTACTCCAGCGGCAGCTAAGGTTACTCCAGTTGCAGCCACGGCTACTCCTGCTGCAGCTAAGGTTACTCCAATTGTAGCTACTGCTGCTACGGCCATCCCAGCTGAGGAGATCCAAAAGACCGAAGTTAAACCCACAGCTCCGGCTACCGAACCACTTATTGCAGCCCAAACCGTAAAAGAAACTGAAGCCAAACCGGCTGCTGGTCACCAGGAGACCCCCAAAACCGATGAACCCGTGCCAGCTCCACGCTCTAAAGATCCAGAATCGGCTTCATCGCAGGCCACGCCCACTGGCACACCCACCACACCAGTTATCAATCTAGAGAATCTGTCACAGATTGTGCCACCTGAGTATATGCGAGCTGGAATTGAAATTTTGAATAATTTCAGCGAAATGTTTGCCAAAATGATTGATCCCAGCGAATCGGCCAGTTTTGGTAGCTTCGAGTCACCCACTGCTGCTGAGCCAAAGAAAACTCCACAAGCCACTGACGATCCTATTTCAGCTCCCACTTCAGTTTCCACCTCTGCTTCTACTTCAGCTGAATCTTCGCTAGAACCTGAACCTCAGTTGGCTCAGCCTTTGGTGGAACAGGTTTCACAAATACGCAGCCGTTCGGAGAGCTTGGATCAGGAATGGCAAATGATTGATAACAGCGGTTCACCGGTAACCACTAACAATTTGAATAATGTGGCTAGCACTGAGGCCCTTATCAATTTGGAGACGTCGGCTCCAGCTGTGGCTTCAGCTCCCGCTGCTGTGGCTTCAGCTCCCGCTGCTACTGTACCCAATTTTGGCCAATTGGGTGAACTGTTGCGTCAGCATGTTACCGAAGAGCAACAGCGTGAACAGGCCACCGCTCATACACAGACATCGCAAGTGGATACCGTTACCACTTCCACTTCAACCACATCAGTGGCCACCAATAGCACTGGCACTTCACCAGCTGCCCCCGAAGAGAAACGCAGTGTACCCATTTATCATACGGGTAAGAATGGACCCCTTTTAAAATAGCTTCTTCATATTTAAACATATTTTTCTGTATCTTAGATGAACGCATCAATGCTGCCATTCATGCCATGATGGCTATGGGATTCAGCAATGAGGGCGCCTGGTTGACCCAACTTTTGGAATCGGTTCATGGCAATATACCAGCTGCTCTTGACATTATGCACTCTTCGCAGAGTCGCAACTAAGAATTATAATCGATAAATCATATATTTAATAATCCATATAATCCATTTATGTACAAGTAGAAACGATAGTAATTAGCACACTCTCTACGCGGGTGAAAATTGCGGGGGAAATTCGCAACAATTTATTTGTTATTCATGTAAGAAAACTTGTGGTGATTGATCATTTTCATTTCCTTAACGAAAAAAAAAAATATAGAATTTTAAGAAGAAGAAATATGTGTTAATTCCTGTTGCAAATTAATCAAAAGAAATCTATACCTATTATCAAATGTATGTGTATATATGTATATCGTACAATTATCATTTTATTCATATAATAAAGGCAACCAAAGCATGAAACATTAACAAGAACATTTGGATATTCTATCAAAAGTGAAGTGGAGTTCGAGGAGGCTTCAATTTATAGCTGCATTTTGCTTGGTGTCCGAAATTGGAAATTAAATGGGCTAACTAAAAACTTTAAAATAAATATTAAATTGTACTTAAAAGAACCTTCTAGTTCAAGTGTAAGTTAGCACACTGACAATATGTAAGGTCTAAAATGAAAGCTGTTTAATTACGGCCACACCATGTATAATTCCACCATGACTCAGGCTAAACCCCAGACAATTGCTGAGAGATAAGTGTCGAATGTATGTGTTGTGTCCGTGTGTTACCGAAATTAAAAATGCTTCACATCAAAAAAATTAATTTTTTACAAATTGCAATTTAATCGAAAGAAAACTAAATTATCAAATATTATTATTATTTTTTATTAAAACTATTATGGAAAGAAACTATAAAAATTAAGTATTAAAGCTGCATAACAAAACAAAATACGTAAATTTTTCAATTAGCAAAAGTTTTGGTCTCATTGCCTCGTTAAGTGATACCACTTTTGGTATCTATAGAACACTTCCAAAGAAGCAAGTTTCACATCTCAAATGCTCATTCAAAAATCTACGCTTTTTGCAATTAAGTAAATAAGTTGCATTTCATATTAATACGACACTCACCAAATATGACCTTAAATGCTACTCAAAATTGAAAGCCAAATCCAAAGTTCAAGTACTAGAGTGCTTATGCATGGAGATCAAAGAACTTGTTCCTTTCTCAATGCTTATCTTAACACATTTGAATTGGTTGAAGAGTATGAACCGGAATCCGACGATTTAAAAAAGGATATTACTGAAAAATCAACCTTAAATCCGAAGCCGATTGATGTCAACGCTGATATTATGAAGTACTGGGAAGAGAAAAAATAATTTTAGGCTGATTTCACATTGTTCGACGAATAAGACATGATAAACTAATAAACCTTAAGGGGGTCTTCTACCTTTGAAAATTTTTTTAAATTTTTTTGTTTTGCCTTATTACTATAACTTGGACATTTTTCTTTCATCAACTTTAAGCTATTTTCAAATATTCGAAATAGTTTAGCAGATATATCCGTTTTAGTGGAGCAATGTTCTTGCTAACGTGAGTATTTTCAACGTTGCTCAAAACTTTAACCGCGTTTTTCTCGAAACCACGTTTTTCACCTGGTAGCCATGATTGGGCCAGTTCCACTGAACCGATTTTGATCAGCCATGTTGCAATCGACGCAGAATTGATGTAATTCTGGCCCGTACCTCAATCATGAGGAAACAAATTTTTTTTACTATTTTTTTACACTAAATTCCAAAAAAAAACTTGAAAAATCAAATTATTTTTTTTAAATGGCCGCCAATTCTTAAAAAAAATATATTAAATTATGATTGAGGTCGGGCCAGAATTACATCAATTCTGATCAAAACCTTATTTACCGTTTTCAATTCCGATAACTTAAAGTCACGGAATCATGGCTACCACCTCTGCACATTTTTTTAAAACCTTAATTGGCAGGCCTTTTTGACTTTTTGAACAGCCCTCGAATTTAAAACTTTTTTTTATTATTTTTAATTTAATTAATAAATAACACATCACAAAAAAACAAATTGAAAAAGCTCTTATAGTTTTCTTTCCAGAAATGTTTTAAAAAACCCTCATAAAACGCTGTTCAAAGGTTTTAATGTTGTATTGTTTTGTATGTCAAATGACAATCTATTCACAATGAAAACAAGACCTTATACTATATTGTCATGTCTCATGCGTCGAACAGTGTGAACCCAGCCTTACTCTTATTTGTACCAACTAGCCAAAATTGTACATTGTGTTCCAGGATCACAAGTTAGAGTTGAGCGAGCGTTTTCGGCTTTTAAACTTATCCTTACGAATTTACGATCCAATTTGTCTGCAGAATCTGTTGAATAATTACTGTTTTTAAGATTTTATCTACCATAAAAAAATATTTTATGTAAATGTTTTATTCTTTTTATATAGTACAATCTGGTATTTTTGGCATATTTTAGTGCTTTAGGGAATTTAAAATTCGGTACATTTCGATTTTTTTTAGTATTTTCCTACATCTATGAAGTACGAATTTTGGGTAGTTTTAACAATTTCAATATTTTTTTGTTTTTGAAAAGTTATAATATTTCACCCAGGTTGATTTATATTTTCCTGATCCTCATTCTTATTTTAAAAAATTAATCTTGATTTTTATTATTGATTTTTTAAATAAAAATCACTCATGAGTTTTATGATTGATTTTTTATAATAAAAATCAAAATGAATATTTAAAAATAATATTAAAAATAAAAATCAAAAATAATAATTTATTCGATTGATTTTTAAAAATATAAATCAAAAATGATTAATTACAATTGATTTTTATAGTTGTAACTTATAACCGTCCGTACGGTCCCTGTTTTTTTTTAATTGCTTCAATCAAGGTTTTTTCTTAGTGTAGAACGTTTCGAAAAATTTAGAAATTATAATCAAATGGTGGTCTCCCCACCTTACTATTGCCTGACCAAAAAATATTGAATGATCTACTTTCAAAATTTTTTACACAACACGACAAGTGCCCTAAAATAGGTGGAAAGCTTGCTGTCATATCCAACTTTACATGATTCTTTAAGTTAAGTTTGATTAGACTCGGATGATTATTTCATATAAAATAGATCACATGGGACCAATTGTTTTAAAGAATTTTTAAATTTTACCGATACCAAATACAGCAAAAAAACTAGAAAGAAAACCGATAATTTTATCGAAACATATTTTTCGGTAAGTACCGGAACCGAAATATGATTCCAATTTAGCTTAAGCTTATCCTTATTTTTATTTTATTTATTAAAAACACAGAATTAGTTTCTTTCTAAACTTAGATTTATTATTTTATTACAAAGCCCTGCAAAATTTTCTAATACTTATACACTTTAACTATTAAACAATATTTAACGACTTGGCTAATAACTAAAATTCATTCTCCAAGCAAAGTCTTTTCTTCTTACGACGGGACTAACAAAAGTTCGATTAGTCGATACCTTAAAAAGTCGATACCAAAAACGATTTTCAGGATTTTATAATTTTTTTCCGCTTCATTTTTTTCAATTTATCAAACTTTTGTTAATCTCCTCGTAGTTATTACCCTCCGATAACAGGGTTCTTGGCATTGGACAAAAATATCGTTGTCTAATGCAATTTCCATAATTAAAGATCACTTTGTTCTTTGACAGAAATGGCTTGAAATAGTCCTGAGCTAATCCAGACCACAATATCACGCACAAATCTTCTAAATTCATAATTTGCCGTCGTTATGGTGGCAATAAATGTAAAGAATTTGAATAATTTCTGATAATGCGGCTTCCATTGGCGTGTACCAAAGCCCGTATTGTAACTAAACATTTGTGAGATCATCAAGGTCACAAATCCAATGAGACCAAAAAACCGGTGAAGGAATTTTAATGTATTGCTAGTGCTGGTGATGAAATACAGCGGAAGACCGCTGAGCACACTGCCGAGTAGAAGAGCACATCCCACAATGCCTGTCGAGAGACAAAAAAAAATAAATGATTAATTCGGAATATATTATTTGAGTGCCTATGAACTTACCATAGAATGCATGGTTACTCTTGAAATGCTGAACCTTGGCATTGGGATCTTCACGTTTACGTTCTAGCTTTTGCCAGGTCTTAATGCCAATACCTCCCACACCCACAAAGAAGGCTAGCAGTCCCAGAATGGCGTGTAAACGATTTAGGTTGGTGTGTCCTAACCAAGACTCCAAATTTTCACTATTTCGCACCAGCAGAGCCTCACCCATGAAGAAGACAAACTAATTGAAAAGAAAAAAATTGATGGGGTAGAGTTAGAAAGAATAAAGTTTGGTGAAAAGATAATTTGAAAATTAAAGCCAATTCTGATGGTTTCAAATGGTTTTTGTAAAATGTTTTCCAGAGAATAATTTCTTTAGAGAGAGAGAGTTCAATGTTGTATAAAGCAGAGACTTGACTTGTTTGGTTCAGTGATTCACAAAGTTCATAAACCGTGGGTTCGGTTTAGATAATGGTTTTTGGAGCTATACTAACCGCGGTTTCGGTTCGGTTCAGTGGTTCACGCGTATTATGATATCAGGTCAGTTTCCAATTTCAAATATTCATAAATTGATTAACTTTTCGGAATTATTTTACAAATTAAATTCGTTACAATTCCGATATACAGCCGATTGCTATATTTGAAACGAAATGTTCGGTCTAAATGTGACTCACAAAAAAATTTACCTGTTGTCACCACAACAACTGAAGCAATAAGATCTATTTTCTTATCCAACTTTCAAATTTTCCATATGCTTTTTTTAACCTGAAGGTAGGCGATTTGCGTCATGAAACATGACGATGCAGTGAACAGATCCGAACCGATTCTTTTAGCGGTTTTCGGTGCGGTTTAGCATTCTTAGAGAGATACCGGTACGGTTCGCGGTTCAGCACGAAATAGCGGTTCGCTCTATTCGGAAATGGGTTTCAAAAATTCCGTAATTTTTTTTTACTTTCAACTGAACCAGATGTGGAAAATAAAGTGAACTTCCGATTCGGTTCAATATAACCTGAAGTCATTCAAAAATCCGACTTACTGCCCAGCGTCCTTTTTTTTATCTGGTCGATATTGTGCGACAGAGTTTTTTTTAAAGTATTCGTAATTTATTCGCCACCACCTTACATCATCAAAAACGTTATATATTTTAACAACAAAAATTGCTATAATCTATTTTCAAGAGACTCATCTCTATTATTGCAGTTAAGCCATAATCTGATACTCAGATATTCGAACTAGACATTCGAAAAAGAATTTCAAATCTCTTGAAGTTCTGTGGCACCGACGGATTAACAAACCAACCGTCGCCAAAATCTTTAGAGATTGTCTGTGTCACCCCCGATATTGATCATGTTAAGGCACGATTTGTGGGCAACCTATAAGTTTGTTTTGAATCTTCTTGATATTATCGTTAAGAATTATTTCTTAGCTTTAAATTTATTTATTCCAAAGAATTTTGAGATTTTTTTTAATACCATTTTAAATATGTACAGTGTACATATACAAAATTTAATTTTATTGCTTTGTGTTATTAACATCATAGGAGCCTTTAATGGCATCGATGGAGAACTGTCTAAGGGTCCTGTTCCGAACTCCGAGTCGATTTTCGTGTAAACGTTTGTATTTTGAACCTAAGTAGTATAAAAGTATATCTAAGTGACATTCAAATCTGTGGTTACTAGATTCCGTCAAAATTTTCTTTCGAATTGAATTCACTTGAAATAAAGCAGTCGGTTTCAGCTGCTCAAACTATTCCGAGTTTTCTTATACCTGATCTAGTAACCGTATGTTTAATTGGCACCTTCAGTACAACGTTATTTACTTCGATTGCTAAATACTAACGTTTACACGAAAATCGACGAAAATTCGGAACAGGGCCGTAAATCTTAATAGACTTATGTCTGAGTTGCCCAGGCTTTTTCCAACCTTTACGTTGTCTGATCAACGAAGTAGTATAACAAATATTTTAAAATTTAATTTAAAAAAAAAATCTGATTATTATTTTGTACATTTAACCAATTAACTGGGTGGTTTCTATTTGAATTGAGGAAATCGTGGGCCGAACCAAAGTTAAAAAAACCTCGAATTTCTACTTTTCAAATATTTACCTTTGGTAAACATATTAAAGTATTCTAGTGGAGATCAGGAATAAAGCTGGATTGTAAATTTAATGAATTTGTGCCATAAAGACAAATATCAGAAAACACAAAATTGGCAGGAAAAGTACTCATATGATATGGCCTCTTTCCAGATGACATAAAAAATTATTTCAGAAAGCGGAATGCTTTTTAAAAGCTGTCTAATTTATAGGAAGCATAGAGCCGAAATAAATTTGTATGCCATCTGGAATTAGGCCTTCAAGGGTTTGAGTGTGAATTCCAAGTTTTTTCTAAAATTTGGTCCGTTTCTGTTTTAAGGTTTTAAACGTTACAAAGAAATCCACATTTGTGAAATTGGTAGAAAAGCGTCTTTTAATTAAGAACATGACTTTTGATATTTAATATATTTGTAGAAGGAGGATCGGTTTATCCCTTTGTTCCTGAGTTTAGCATGAATGGTTATAATAATTTGTTTGACATTCTCAATTACTCTTCACTTCTTAAACCCTTTCAGAGTTGAATATATTGTTTAATTATGCACAGTATATATTCATTGTTCAATACTTACACCAATTGTACAGTAAAAGGCATGCCCAGCCGTATGAACCAACTTGAGTACCACACATTTATAAACAATAGCCACCGTTATACCCGTCAGCAGGATATGTGAAATCAGCGTGCAGAAGCCAAAATATGATCCTGCCGAAATGATGGCGCCATTATCCACCTGATCGCAGACATTGTCCAGACAATTGCCCTGTATGTTGCCAGCTGCCATGCTAATAACTTCTATAATAGTTAATCCTTATCTGCTACGTGAGATGCTCACGTTCTGCTTTGTGTGATAAGTGTAAAATTGTGGTTTTTAAGCACCGAAAAGCGTTAGCGTCCACTCGCTTCGAATGTTAGGCAAGGTTTGAAACAGACAGGCGGAAAAAGCTACTGTCGATCGCTGCTCTTGCTCTCTGGGAGAATTCCATGTTCGTGCGAAAAACAAAAAAAAAATCACTTTCAAAACAAGTGGAGCGCGGCGTTTCCATGGTGACTCAGCGAATCTTTCACGTGCTTTACCTTGGCGGGTAAAAGGCGGCAGCAGCAACCCCAGCCCCAGGTGGCGCTGATTGGCATTGTACTGACTCAGATACTGTGATTATTTTTGGAGCATTCTAAAAACCGGTTAATTAAATTTTGAATAATTAGCGGTGTTAAATTTTTGGTAATGTAATCGCTCATTCAGTTAATTTCCTGATAAACTGATAGTATAAATATCCCTTGTACATACATATGTATTTGTGTCTGTAGGAACCTTTTTTTGGGTCCACCCTAAGAATTCCTCTACTAAAATGTGACGTCAGCGAATGTTGTGAAATTTGAGACTAAAAGGCAGGCTGATAAATAAGCAGAGCAAGCAAAATAAATAAATATATGAGTGGCCGGCTGTATTTTTATAGAGGGGAAACCACATACATATGTATGTATAGACGTTTGTATTTATTTGGAAACAAACAGTATGTACAAATTGACTATTAACTTCACTTTGTTGCCCTACAATCGGCAGGGTATTTCAATGGAACATATATAGACATAGCGTAGACGTTCTAAACTTACATTTGATATAACAGCCATACAATTGAATGTCTATTTCTACCGAGAACCCACGATTTTACGTGTGTGTCTGGAGAATTTTTAGAATGTATTTTCGATGTATTATCCGTGGGTCCACAGAATCATCTGTTTTCTCAGATGGACCATTATCATAGACACAATCCTTCCAATCAAATTTTCAAATAAAGATATGAAACAAGTAAGAAAGTCGTTCAAGTTCGACTGTAATATACTCTGTACCTCTCAAAAATTGTGTAGACCGTGTAAGTGCTGCCCAAAACGATATCGGCCCGTGCTGCCCATCGTAATTATTTGTTTTGCTTATAACTCGACAATCGTTCATCTGATCTGGAAAAAGTGTATGGTGGATCGGTATGAAATGGCGATTCAAATGTATGCCAAAATGGGTTGAACAATCTATCTTTAAATTTATAGGAGATACGACTTTTTTTTAAATTGTGGGGATGGCAACTCTGGTATTGTTCATCTGATCGGAAAACGATGTATAAGAGCTTAATGAGTTTTGATGAGTAGAATATATGTCTTGAAGGTTCGAACAATTTATCTCTAAAATTGTGGGAGTTTTGAGGAGTTTTCAAATTGTGGGGGTAGCAACTCTACTATCGTTCATCTGATCGGAAAACGATGGTTGGAGGCTCGGTAAGTAATAATAAATAGAAAGATATGAGTATTTTTTTTCAAATTGCGTGGGCGGCAGTGGGCGTGGCAAAAATTTAAACTAAACTTGATCTGCCTGCAAGTATAAGAATTATATGTTCCATATACTTCAAACCTCTAGCTCTTACCATCTCTGAGATCTCAGCGTTCATACGGACAGACTAATGGACGGACATGACTATATCGACTCGGCTGTTGATGCTGATCAAAAATATGTTTATAGGGTCGGGAATGCTTCCTTCTGCCTGTTATAAACATTTGCACAAACTCAATATACTCTTTATAACTTCGACACAGAGTATATTTATTGGAATCTCTGCGACACCGACGGATTTTTCGAGCGAATTTGCAAACCAACTGGCGTCAAAATCTCTACAGATTGCGGTGACACCCCTGATAGCCTTTGAGATCTCGGACTCTATACGAACAGACGAACGGAAAGGGCTAAGTCGACATGACTTTTAATGCTGAATAAGAATATATGTATATATTATATGGTGTCAGAGATACTTCTTTCTGCCTATTACACAAATTTGCCTTTTTCTCTAGTCCTACAATTTTACAGATATCAAGCTCTACTATCTATGATCTGTGAAATTTTCATAGTGGACATGTACAAAACTCAACTTTTGTCGTAAATTTTTGGGGTCTGCCAATTTAATGTTGATGCTTATAAGAAAAATATTTTTCCTCGCGCAATAATTGATTGTTCCATCATGATGTTTTTTCTAGAATATGTATAAGAATATTTCATAATAATATCGGTTGGCCCTCCTTAAAAAAAATACAAAGAACCATTGAATTTTGCTAAAATCCTGCTTAAGAAAAGAGTTTTTTGAAACTTTTATTTTTACTCCGATAGAAGACATGAAAATAGTACTATCACAGTTGGGTTGCTTAAATCGGATGTCGTTTATGTCGCGAACTGTATGTGGTGCGGTTGTCCAAAAATAGGATTATATTCTTGATGTGAAGAATTTTAAACCGCTGATAGAGATTTTTTTTATAACAAAAAAAATTTGGGTGGCTGTGTTCACATGGAATGACCCATATATACTTTTTCTGAGATTTTATCCTCAAAGCGCTACGAATATCAGATCAATTTCATATATATTTTTTTTTATTGTTTTGTATACTAATTGGATTATTTAGAGAAGATCCTATTCCTGAATAAATATTACTAAGTACTTTAGACCACGTTTGCTTCTTATGCATTGTTTAAACATTTTTTTGAAGAAGGTAAATGTGTTTATTTCAGTAATAATTTAAAAAAGTTTTTTCATCAAAAATTTATTCAAATATTGAAACTGTTTTCTCACAAAATTTCGTATATTCAACTGGAACTAGTTTTACATAAAATTTTTTTAAAAAACTATTCTGCAGAACCCCTTTTTTTGTATTCCGGATTGGAACAGTACGGGACTGAACTTAAAATTAAGATCGGAATGAGGACGGAACGGCCTTAAGTTAAAAATTTGGGTCGGGAACGGAACTAAAATGGAATTGGATTCTTAATCGCGACGGGGTATAAATTTTTCCTGCGCCCATCTAGTTATTGTCCCTAGAGATATGAATAATAAAATTTGATATCACAATAATCATACTTATTATTTAATGTTTTTTTATATTGGTTAATAAACATTTTAGATTATTTTTAATTGTTTTATTTTACCCTTGGGACACATCCATTAAATTTTTTTGTTTTTTTAATTTTTTGGGTTTTTTTTTATAATTATTAAAATATACTGATAACCCACATTATTTGTATGTATGTTGAGCTAATCAGAAATTTTGTTATGTTCATAAAATTATTTAAAAACCACTTTAGCCCAAAATACTTTAATGTACCTTGGGATTTCATAGCAAATAGCTTTGTGTGCCCTGATAATCTAAAATCCGTTGCATACATATTTATTTGCCAATCTTATCGAATGTGTTCAAACTGCTTGATAAACTGAAATGCCTTGTGTCAGAGATATTTACAAACTTACTCACATAAGAGGGGATTTACATTTACCACAACACAGAGCAATCCGGTTTAGCGAAATGTTGACTTTTATTTCTTTTACTTATACATTTATTTCTCTTAGCCGTATTTATATTCTCCGCTTGTTTGCTCCGGCAATTGAAATACATAAAAGGTGACGTCATTTGAGGGAGGTGTCTACCTCCCTAGAAAGCAGACCAAACAAATCGACAACAGCTGATAAACTCACCATCAAGTGAGAGCGATAAACAAAGAAGAGAGACACCATATAAACCTCACCTAGTCAGTCGACCGCTGTATTTCGTATCGTACGCCGGCTGGTTGTGTTGGCATTTCTCATCAACAAGTGACAAACATTTTTTAAAATTCAACAAAAATAATAAGAACTCTTTATTTAGCAAACAAACAGCAACTCTGATTATTGCGGTTCTTGGAAAATTATTGTTTGGAATTCCCACAAAAGTTCGCCACCTTAATAACAATGTGCGTAAATCATTTTAATGATTCGTCTGGCGTTCAGTATACGTGACCGACTGACGTCATTAAGGGACACAAAACAAAACGAAAGAAAACCCCAGTGAAATGAGATAAAAAACACTACATTTTAAATGAACACGAAGCGACAGTTGTTAGTGACAATTTGAAGTGTTAATAACTGGGAAAAACCCTTTAATTTGTCATTTGCATGACCATGATATATAGAACTAAACATATTCATCCAATAATGCACTTGTTACCCATTCTAAATCAAAGATAAGGCCGGGCGGTAAATCATTTTTCAGTTTAATTGTTTTACAAATACTTGCGAAAATTTTAGTATGTGATACTCACATATCATTCACGGCTTAGTCACCATATGGTTTGAGTAAGATCATCACCATGATGAAATAATTTGCACACATATTTCAAAATAATGCGAAAATATTCTTTGAGAGAATTTATGAGCATTTATATTGATGTGTATTTTGTGTATTTTTGGATTACTTATTAGTCAAAGATAACAAGGTTTTGAACCAGAGAAGATAGCAAACATTTCTTATGTATTTTTGAGCGTTGAATTCAAATCAGTTTTCCATTTTCCTCTAGAAATAAAATATTTGGTATCTTAAGAACAAAAACTAATCTTTTTCTTTGTGCTTTCTGTATCATTATTCAATGCAGTTTACATAAAATCAAATGTGTTTTAAATATGTATCTTAAGTGGTCATAGGACTTAAAAGTGTAAAGATTCCTCGCTGAATACACAGTTAATCCAAATATTTCTTGAATAGAGGTCCTGAGGAAATTCAAACAATTGATTTGATATCTTCTCTGTTCCCAAACCTGGTAAACTTGTGTAATAGATAATACAGAATATACACAGAAAATCCACAAGGAAAATTTGCTATCTTCTCTGTGTTAAAATTTGCCTTTATTTGTAAACCTGTGAAATCATGTCACTGCCTTGTTATACCCGTTACTCACAAAGTTTACATTTAGTTGGCTTATCATTTTACCATTTTGATGCATGCAGCCATGATCTCATTTTCACATTCTCAAAAATTTTGCGATATTTAGTCTTTTCGATCAATGTCGACCTTTTGATTGAAATATTTTTGCCCCAAGCCATTTCTTTAAAGTTTGGAAAAATTTAAAAGTCACGAGAGCGAAATCTGCAGAGTATGATAAAGAAGAGGAATAACCTTTCATAAAAAGTGCCAACACGTTTATCAGCAGAAAATTTAAATTTCAGATTTACATCTCTGAGACACACACTATCCCAAATAAGCCCAATTTAGGAATTATGAGGAAAGAATGTAAATTCTTAAAACAGTTCCTTCCTTCCAACTATCTTACTGATCTTCATGAATCAAATGTATTTTGTAACTTTAGAATACAACAAAATTTATTTTAATGATTTTGATTCGAGGTTGATTATAATTTCATAATCAACATAAAACAACAACGATTTTTAACATTACACGAAAATCAGGGTTATCTGTACAGTACTGTTTCAAGGAACTCCCGGTCCTATCATTAGCGGACTTTTTGCTGGCACACTTTAAGTCGTTTTGCAATTGCTGTTTACAGCGGCTTTACCTGGATAAACATTTTTTTCACCTAAAATTATTGAATATTACTAAATATTTATTCAATGTTGTAATCAAGGGTGCAAATCTGCAAAATTTTAGAAGTGGTTCGAACCCGTGAGAAATCTTTGGGTTCGGTTCGCGGACCGGTTCCTGGAGCCCCTGGACCCCAGGTTTAATTTATACGTTTCAATTGGTTTAAACTTTAAAGAAAATTAAAATGATATAATCAACTAATTTAGCCGACATTAGTCATTAATAAGATATGCCTAGTTGCAGATAACACAGGGCAACAAAATTACCAACTTTGTGAGGTGCAGCCTTGTTGATTAATGTGAACTGAACAAAACTGCATCATCAGTTTTGTTGCATCTCTCTTGTTTCAAGAGATGTAGCGGAAAAACGGATTTCTAGTGCATTTTGTCCTCACGAATTTCTTGTGGTCACAATAGGCATTAATTTCTGGATTTATATCTCCTAATCGACAGACCAAATATCAATGCTTCTGTAAAAAATCAAACGCAGAGCGCACCCGAGCTAAAGACAGAATCAAGACAAGAATTTTGGAATTGAAAAATACGTACTCTGGTAAATCCCACCTTGATCTGACATCGATTGGGATTCATTTTAGTTCGGATATCTTGAAGTTTTTCTTCTGTGTAGGCTTAAATTTTTCCTGGAGCTGTTCATCTCTAATAGCTTTCAGATTAGAAAGAACAAACTTATGGGTTAAAAATGCTTGTACAACTAAGAGAGCGCATTATTTTTTATGTCTTCGTTTTTAAAACATTTTTATAATTTCGATATATGTTCTCTTGGGCAATTCTCGAAGGAATCTATAACATGATTGATAGATTTTATATTTGATATTTAGTCTTTGCGTGATATTGCTCTTAAAAACTTGAATTCTTTGCTATTTGTCAGACGTAGAGTCATTTAAAGTTTAATTTTGAATAATCTCATTAAGAATTTCTGTCGTTTGTAAAATTACTTATTATTATTGTAAACCAACCCTTTTTTTAACGAGTGATTCGGTTCGGGCTCAGATTCGAGGGGTCAAAAATGTAGAAGGTTCTGTTCGGTTAACTCAAAAAGCCCGATCCGAACCGGTTCTCGCTTCCGGACCGGTTAGCAGCCTTGTTTGTAATCTAAAATTTTGCATTGTTTTTTTTGTTAAGAAGATATATTGTATTTTGTTCAATTTGACTGATTTTATAATATTGTAAAATTGTAATGAGGAAAATTGTTAATTTTGTTGCTTCCGAACAATTCTGATTATATTTTAAAAAGTCGGCTGACTATATGAAGAGTCTTGTCTGATTCCTTTAATTCAGTTTAATTGGATTGAAAACTTATCATACCTGTTATTTTGCTTTAATCTTAAATTAAATGTTTAAATTTATATCTTAAATATATCGTACTAAAAAGATCGGCTAGATCAAGCCCATTCAAACTTAAATAACTTTACGGGAAATATATTTCGATCTGCAATATTTCATTACAAACGGATAATATATTGCAGAAGTAAAATATCAGTGTTAATTTCCTCTTTATTAAAATACATTATATATGAATGATTTCCCTTAAAAGATCTTGCCCAGTCAGTTTTGGATTCAAGTTGTGATTACCGGCATTTGATTTTGATTATTGTTTTTTGTTTTTTTTTTATTTACGCCACATTAATTTGTTTTTGGATTTATATGTTTATTTTTTATACGCACACACACACACACAGACATACCAACTTTACATATTTGTTTATAATTTTTATCAGTATTATTTTTTTTAACGACGCTGCTGCCTCTGCCTCAGTCAATGGCAGATCGGTGCTCGGATTCGGCTCAGCTCTGATTTTTTATAACACATCCCCGAGTCCCAGTCCCAGCTAACCAGTCGCTGCTCAGCTCTGAGCCCCGTTGGTTGTGGCCACGCTTGGAATAATTATTTTCCAATTTCTATAAATTATACAGCTGTAACCAAAGTTGATTTTGTTTTTGTTTTTGTTTATTTTTCTCCTCTGCAAACTAACAAAATGCGTCGCGCAGACGCTTTTGCTGTCATCGCTCTACTGAGTTTGGCGCTGCTCCAAATCATGGTGGAACCGGTAAAAGGCGAGGGGTAAGTCTAAATCCACAAATATACATTTACGTTTTATAGATAGATATGTAGGTAAAATAATCAATTAAGCAGGCGTATATTTGCATACGTGTAGCAGGGGTTAATTTTTCAAGGTAATTTCATGATGAGATGAGATATTAAGTTTGTAGTTTTTAGCAAATTTGAGTGTTTTTCAATGAAATTTTCAAAAGGTTTGGGTTAGCCTCATTGCTTTATTAAGGTTAAAAGTTTGATGTATGCTAATTTGTTTAGATTTTTAGAATGTATATAAAATTTAATATATCACAAAATTTGATCCAATTAAACAAATCGAAGTAGGCCTTAAAATCATTAAGCCATTATATCAAGTGGGACAAAGGTTTAAGTAGCAGGTGTAAGGTCTGAAAAATATGGTGAGTAGGGAAGCAATTCATACAGCAGTTTGTTCAATTTTGTCTTAGCCAAATTAAGCTCTTGTGTGACGGGTCTCTTTTCATCCCACCTTATACTGTCGCTTAACTTTTAAATCAACGACAAATCGATAAAAAAAACTCTAAATAATATTATCATGTAATTCTTTTGTCATTTGAAACGTAATTATGCCATGGGCTTTACCCAAAAACCTGTTGCCATTTCCTCTTATTTGTTTTTTGTTTATCCGCAAAATTTTGAACCACAGGACTTAAAATGTAACTCCTTAATACAGTTTATCAAAAATTTAATTACAATAAAAATAATTTACAATATTTCAGAAAAACTATAGCTGAAAAAACATAACATTTACAGACCTGAACCAAAAAAAGGTCAGAAAAAGATTTAGTAAAAAAAAGAAGGAACAAAATGTCAGAATAAAAAAAATATATATATTTTAATGACTAGTTTATTTGACCTAGTTCAAAATTTTTTGGCACAACACTAGTGTGAAGTGATCAGGACGGGCTGAGATTAATGCATATTCCAAAAATATCCAATTTATATATTAGCCTCAGCCATTCAGTTCCAAACAGGGTTGGTAAAAATCACCCATTTAAATATCATTAAAATTTTGATATTTATAAATCAATCAAAAAAGTTGTACAAAGTGTTCTTAAAAAATTTATTACAAAACTTTCTTTTTTCTCACAAGTATTAATATCTACAAGATTTACATCACGAGCGATTCCGTAGTGATATTTATCACAATCAAGTGAGGGATCAAGGCGGGATTGAATCGAATATTTGGATTAGGAATGGGAACGGAATTGAATTGAGTATATGGTTGGGTTTGGAACGAGAAGTTATCGGGACGGAATCGAATTTTCGGTGCTGCACCTATATCTACTTCGAAGAATATCCTAACGCTCGATTGAAACATTCTTGACACTGTTTGTGTTTATTTAAGAGCAATCGCGGATCCCATGCCGCCCATAGCTTTTCATCGATATGCGATGTATTATTTTTTAAATGATTTGCGATGTACACCTTCAGACGACGGTCCTTCAAAACTATTTTTAAAATTTTTTGTTTAACCTTTCTGTTGTTAGAGGCGTTAAGACTTCGGCTTTCTAATATGTATTTTTTGATTGTTAAATGTCTTCGTATTAATAGATACCATAAAAAGAAAGCATCATTAATTTGTTGAGCTACAAAATCAGATTCTTATGTGTAGCCAATTCCTAGAAAATTATTTTGAATGTAAGATGCAAGGCAGCAAACCTTTAAAAATATTTTAACCCGTCGAAAGTCCAATCGGTTTATAAAATTATTAAGCCTAACGTTTTTGTTTCGAGCCTTAGTTTTCAGCAGGGTTTGTAATATGAACAAAAATTATTATTACGTAGTAGTAAAACTTTATTTAATTCGATTTCAACAAAAATTACTATACTATATGAATACTTTTTTTCCATACTTCAACATTTTTAAAATATGTAACCATTAGCCCCGAACATTATGAGTTATTTCCCTGAAACTGCTAGATTTTTATTTTTTAGAATGTACATATGCAATGGAATCACCAAGTTTTGATATATATTTACAATATCCATATATGTGTCAATGGAATGAGGCTATTAGTAACATGAGCAAAATGATTTTTTCCCTTTGTAAACATTTTTTTATTTACATGTCTGAAATGATTATTTTTTACAGCTTTATATTTTACTTTGTGTAAATATTTTCCGGCCCAGCTCATATAAATAAGACAGCTGTTCAAAAGCATTTTGATTTCAAAGCTCTACAAAAGTGTTCCTATTCATGTGAAGCATTGTGACGAAAATCATTTTTATGTCATCTGAGAATAGGCCTTAAAGAAAAATTTTTTTTATTCTCTAGCGGAAGCCGCCTGACTTCTGCTTTATTTCCTCCTTCGAAGTCGTGCCGAATTTAAATATAAAAATCTTCATTAAAGATGACATAAGTATTTTTATAATCAAACTTTTTTTCAAATAGAAGGGGTCTAGCTCGGGCTTAAGTTTGGAAAGACATTGTTCAAAAGTTTTGGTTCAATGCTCCGGTTCGAGGTTCTTTAAAAACCGAACGACTGGTGCTTTGGGGAAAAGTTCGGGACAAGTTTTCAGTCTTGTATAAACAGAAGTTAGAATAGGCTGAGATGATTAATTAAAACCCAAATCATTTTTTCGGAGGTCCGGTTCGCGGGTTCGGACCAAAATTTACCAATGGTTAAGGTTCAGAAATTAAAGGTTCAAAGTTTTTTGTTTTTGGTTCGAACTTGTTCGTCCGAAGTTTTTATGTCAAGAAAAGTATTTAAATTGTTAAAAATATACAAAAAGTTGCAGATTTTCAGAATTTTTGTTTACTTTAACATTCGAATTCAATTATTTTCAATTTAAATTTATTAGTATTATTTCTTCGTGCAATTTTTGGTTTATTCCACTTCTCTTATCAACAAAATGCCCGCTTAACTAAGACTTGTAGCTTTTTTTTGAACCGAACTGAAAGTTTTGATTCGGAACAGGTTCAGCTATTTTTTTCAAAAGAGGTTCGGTTCAAGGTTCGGTTTACAGTAGAAGAAAAGTCGGAATTCCGGGTTCAAACCGGTTGGGTTTTAAACCGGGTTGCAGCCCTGGCTTTCATAGAAAGATTCTGAATTGATTAAACCAAAGCTATTACCTTTCTAAATAATATGAGTCTTATAGCCATTTACGTTGAGAAGCATTCCTCTATGAATTACTTTTACTTCATTTCTACTGCTCTGTTTTACATTAAAGAGTTGAAACACTCGTCGAAATTTGTTTATATATGTATATAAATAAATCCTCATTTATTGGGTAAAACTTTTCCGAGAATATTTTGAAATTTAAATTGGCACTTAATTGTGCATATTTGATAGTAAACAAATTATATAATTGTACAATAAAGTTATACAGTAGTTACCTAGGCACCTTTTTAATAGCTTAAGTTCATTGTCTGTTGGGATCCATACCGGTTCTGCCTTGCAGCATTGTTTCTAATAATTTGTTCAACAGTTTAAATGTGATGAATGGTATATCCATTTATTTATTTATTAAAGTAAAATATTTTGCACTTTGTGACTAATTTCTTTGATTAGCAAGTCCATCAATGTGACTGAGTCCTACAAAAGTCAATATTTAACGGGATTTGTAATATCATTATTGGTATTGGGTACTTAGCAGTGTCGCTTTGTCTATATTTTTTTATTTCCAGATTTAAAGCTGCTAATTGAGTTTTCAAGTCAACAATTGTAGTAGAGATAATTATTTTGTTTAATGGATTTTTGTTGCTTTCGCCTTTTTGTACATGATTCACTATCAAGATTAGCTCGAGTAATTATTATTAATTAAAACAGAGAATATGAGTTGAATATTGAATTTGTTGAGCTAATTAAAGGTTAGAATAGAATGATCTAATCATAGTTGAGAAGTAGCTTTACAATAATATACACAATCAGCCATTGTAGAGCTTTAAACTTCCTTAAACGTGCCAAAATTACCTAAAATCTTCATTATGTAAACGAAAAAGCCGGTTTGGTATTTCCATTTTGTTTTGTTATTTGTTTTTTTTTTTTTGTTTGTCATGAAGCTGATCAGGTTCTGGAATCATTTACCGTTACGTATGAATACATTTAATGGTCAGCAAATAAACTTTTTAATTGTCTAAATTGATAATGTTTGTGGGTTAAAGGTGATGAAATGTTTCGAAATAAAAGCAATAAAGCTAATCTCACTTGAATTATTTTTGTTTATAGCCAATACACCATTGTGAGCCCCGGTACCATTCACTCGCATCGTGATTATAATGTGGCCGTCGCTGTGCATCATACCAAGGAGCCGGTTACCCTGAAAATTGGCATCACGGGACCCTCTCATAACGAAACCCAAACTGTAGAGCTGGCCAAGGCCGATGAGTTTAAACAGTTGACCTTCAAGTTACCTCCCCTTGAATCGGGCGACTATAACTTGACTGCCGAAGGTGTTTCGGGTTTGGAATTCAAAAATACCACCAAACTGAATTGGAATGAATTTAAACCGTATATCAAAGTACAAACCGATAAGGGCAAATATAAGCCCGGAGATACGATTAATTATCGTGTAATATTCTTGGATGAAAATCTGCGACCAGATAAAGCTGAAGATGATGTAGTCATTTGGTTTGAGGACTCGAAACGTAATCGTATTAAGGAGGTGAAACACTTCAAGACCAACAGCGGTGTATATACGGGAAAATTTGAACTATCCGAATTTGCCATTCTGGGCACTTGGAGCCTATTGGTTCAGAATAGCGCAGGCGAGACTCGTAAAGGGTAAGAACTAAATTAAACATTTTGTGTTTTTGCTGGTTCTATTTTGAAATCTTTTCTCGTTTTTTGAACAGAATCTCTCATTTGGCCAAGGGCAGAAGTTTTGGCTTCCATGGATCTTCGGCGGATGAGCGTGTGTACTTTGAGGTGGAGAAATATGTTTTGCCCAAATATATCATTAAAATGGACAATACACAGCATGTGTCTGTCAAGGATGGTGATATGAATATTGTTGTGAAAGCCAAGTAAGTGAAAAAGTCTTATTTTAAGTATAAAATTGTTGATACAAAATATCCCGATGCGAACCTGAACGGGTTTTTGATTCTCCCAAACCGGATCAAGAAGCGGTCCTTCGAATTTATTCGCGAACCACAGCCCAAACCGGGCCGGTTTCAATTACTTTTTAGCAGGGATGGAAATTGATCGGAATTTAAAATTGGTTCGGTTCAGAGGTTTAGGTAACCTTTATACCACCGTTTCGGCGTAAGCCAAGCAGCGATTTCGGTTCGGTTCAGTGGTTCACTCTGAGTTTTCAAGCATTCTACTTTTTAATAAAATCTTTTCAACCTTTTTGGTATTATTTTCGAAATTTAAGTCGTAAAAAATGTTTAAAGCAGGGAT
The DNA here is from genome assembly GCA_018904225.1 of Lordiphosa mommai. Lineage (NCBI taxonomy): Eukaryota > Metazoa > Arthropoda > Insecta > Diptera > Drosophilidae > Lordiphosa > Lordiphosa mommai. The sequence goes on along the minus strand of JAEIFT010000125.1, from coordinate 81,631 downwards.
TAATCCCGATTAGAATATCGGTTTCGGTACCGGTTCCGGTACATACAGAAATTAGAATTTGGGTTAAGGGTTCTATTTCGGTTTTAAGATTTTAATTTCGGTATACCGGTACGTACCGGTACAAGTATAATTTTTTTAATATTCAAATCAAATTCATATAATTTCCTTACATTCAAAAAAAAAAAACCCAGATTTAAGAAATTCTTTATTGTTTTGTCGCCCAGACAAACTTGCCAAAGGGTCATTTCTCATCTTCTACATAAAACTATCTGCTACGAAAATTCACAAAAAAGAGAAAATTGTAAGTTTATACAATTAAACTTATATAAAACTTTTCTAAAAAGCTGACAAATATTTAAATTGATAAGATATTCAAATCTAATTAAGACCTCTGGGTTAAAATGTAGATGATTCTATGGAGCAAAATTCCCTATTCAAAATGCAAAGCCTTGGTAAACTCACTTAGGACAAAGCATGCTTCGTAGAAAGATCAACAAAACCAATGTCACGGGCAGCAGGAACAGAAGTCTGTTGTACCAGACTGTCCAAGTAAGCAAAACACATTTTTCCTAGCTGCTCGAATATGGACCTAGGGGTCAGAGCGACGGTATACTGCAAAGTACAGTTTTCTTACAATTTTCTAAAAAGCGGACAAATATTTCTTAAAATTGATTCGAAATAATCCGCTCTAAAATCTGCCGTATCAACGCCAAAAATAAAGATCTTAAGCGATTTGGATAGAATTGAACTCATACTATAAGACTACGAACCAATATAGCTCAAAATTCGCTGGTAAAATGCTCAAAGGGTCAGCTCTGAAAATACAAAAACAGTTGGAAACATTAAATCTGCCTAAGCTTTTCCTTACATTACATTTTTCGAAATATTAAAACAAATTTTTTTATAGGGCGAAACTAGATTAAAATCCAAAAACTTAATTTCTAAATTTTACATTATAATTTTTCTATTATTTCTTTATTTAGGAAAGGATTTTTCTAAGTCTTAGAAATCCTTTGCATTTATTAAGAGGGTTTATCGTTTCAAAAGAAAAGTTTTTTAGCTTTTTAGAAATTTTTTTATATCTTACAAAGAAAATTTGATTCTCGTTATTCTTTAATGGCGAATTTCTAAAATGTAAGACTTTTTATTGTTATTTTACCAGTCGAAATATATATTTGAAATAATCATAAATCTGAATAATGAATAATAAGAAACCGAAACAATACTGGTATTAGCGTTTCGGAATGTTACCGGATTTTTCGGTTCCTGTTATAACAGTTAACGATTTTCGGTTCTCAAAAAATATATAAAACGGTTCCGGTATCGACTCCGGTACTTGGCTTAAAACGGTTCATTTCGGTTAACGGTTCCGGTATTATTCCCTGATATAAAATATTGATATTCATTTCAATGTGAATAGCTTGTCATTTGACATTACAAACAATACAACATGAAAGCTTACTAGATATTCAAACAGATACTAGTTCGGCTTTCGAGCACGAATTAGCTCGGTTCGGTTTGGTTTGGGTCGAAACCGGTTTGCATCCCTGCTTTTTAGGGATCTTGCATCACTTTCTTAATATTTTCACTGGCTAAGAACAAATATTATACTATACATATATAGCAGAGGTACATTATAAAGGAGAGGTGCCCAAGCCCTATACTGGCGCGAGCATACGATTTCACAGACAGAGCTCGCGGTATACGCGTGATCAAAATACAATACCAAGAATCAAATTTAGTTTTCTTCTCCCTCACTTCTTTAGTGCTAGCTCTTCAATGACTTATGGAATATTTTTACAATCAAACAGTTAATAAAAATCCTTCATACTTATTTCACAAAAATAATGTACAATGAACATATACGAGTACATTTATTCGGTTCAAAAAAATCCCATATGGTCTTATTAGAGTTACAAATGTGATTTGCCCCGTTTAAACTCAATACATTCATTCAATTTTTAGCTATACCTATGGCAAACCCGTCAATGGTAAAGTTCTGGTCAACATACACCTGGATGATTCGACTTCCTGGAATACGGTAGATGGGAAATCAGTGCAAGAGGAACACCCTGGACACTCGATGATTGCCAGTGCCGATATGGTGAATGGCAAAGCCAAGTTTGATCTCAATTTGAAGGAATTTGCCAGTTATTTGCCCTACAAAACCTCTCCAGCCTATGTACAGATTACAGCCACCTTGGAGGAAGAGTTTACGGGGGTTAAGCTCAACGAAACTGGTGGTGTACAACTGTATCCCTATCGCTATGAGATGTCCTGTCATGATTATAGTACATGTTATTCATTCGTTGCCGATAAGGAACACGAGATTCTCTTCAAGATCAATCTGGTTGATGGCACTCTTCTTAAGGACACCAAATCAGTGGTAAAGGCGAAATTCACCGAGGGTATACGTCATACCTATGGCTACTATGGCAATAATGAGGATCAACCAAAATTGCCGGAAATTGAGAAGAAATCGTTTGTCTTTGAAAGTCATTTGAATGAATCGAGCTTGGCTTCATTCAAAATTACGCTACCCGATCTGCCAGATATGGAGAATTTTACACGCTACTATAACATCGAGCTGGAATATGCTGACGAGAAGCGAGATTTGTACACCACCTATCCCTATAGGGAGCCCAAGAAAATCGACAATCCCGACAGCGAAGAGGAAAAGGAGAAGGAATGGTTCAGGGCTGAAGTAAACAGACCCAAGGATATCTGGACGTAAGTAAAATTAAGTTGATTATTTTAGATTATATGTTTAGCCTCCCCTTTGGCAGATTGACCATAGGTCAGGAGTACACGGTGACCCTTAACTCCAGTCGTCCACTTACCTACTTTGTGTATAACATCATTGGACGTGGCAATGTACAGCATACGGAACGTGTTGTTCTTTCCGAACCCCAAAAGGTCTATAACATGACTTTGAAACCCACTTTCCTAACCTCACCCTATGGCCGCATCTATGTCTACTATGTGGATGACTCTGGTGAATTCCGCTATGCCGAAGAGACATTCCATGTGAATGTTGAACTGCAGAATAAAATTGAAATTACCGCTCCCGAGGAGGTTAAACCTGGCACTGATGTGGAATTGGAAATCAAAACGGAACCCAAATCATTTGTGGGCCTTTTGGCTGTCGATCAAAGTGTTTTGCTGCTGGGCAGCAATAATGACTTGAATAAGGAGTCGTTCAATTGGCGTTTGGGTAGATTTGATACCTCTACACCTTGGCAGGGTGGTTACTCCTACTATCCCGGTGAACGAAGCGGTGTTGTGACCATGACAAATGCCAACTTTTTCTACAATCGTACCGCACCGGCTGCCTTCCCACGTAAGTAACATCAAAGACATTACATACATATGCTACCATCTTCGTCTTAGACAATCTGGAAATTTTAACATTGAACAAATCGTGTTTAGTTTTGACAAATGACAAGCTATTCACAATAAAAACAAGACAACAGAAGGGCCTACTACATTTTTATGTCTCAGCCTCAGCCTAAGTTTGTATGTATGTAACAGGCAGAAGTAATTTTCTGACTTAACTAAAAGTATATAAACTCTTGATCATCATCAAAAGCCATCCGTCTGTCTGTTTCTATGACATCTACTTCCACTGTTTTGAAACACTTTTGATCAAACTTTGAACAACATTTTGAGATGCATTGGATTGGATGACTATAGCTGCCTTAGGAACGATAGGAGTGGAAACAGTTCTACGAATTTGAAAAGCTTTCACATAATTTAACAAAATTTAGATATTCTTTTCTTTTGTAATAGTTTCAATGCTTTAAAGTTTAAACACCAAATTTTCAGTACTAAAATAGACAAATTATATGCATACGCCCTTGAGCTGCCATAGTACCATAGGTCGAAAAATGGGTCTTATAGAAACAATTTTTAGGAATCAGGAGACTATATCCTATAACTGTCATAGAACCGATTGGTCCCCAGCGAGAAAACTTATTTGTTTTCCAGAGTAGAAATAATTTCAAATTTTGAAATAATCAACCAGATTCCTAATGATTCTGAGTTTATTAACACCTGCCGTCTGTATCATGATCCATCGGTTTGCAAATTACAAGTGTATTAAAACCGAGGCTGCAAACCAGTTCGGAATCGAACCCCTGAGAACCGGTTCGGTTCGGGTTTATTGATGGCCCATGAACCGAACCTTTTTAATTTTTGACCCCTCGAATAAAACTGGACCGTTTATTGGAAAAAAAAATGGTTCGGTTCACAATATAAAGTTAATTTTTAAACCGAAAAAATTTTTAATGATAGTTTTTCAAAATAAGAAAAATAAAAGTTTATAAGAGCAATAGAAAGCAATAATCAAATATTCAATATATAAAATCTATCAATTCTTTAATATTTCTATGAAAATTGTCAAACAAACAGCATCGATAATGTTTTAAAATTTTGGAAAAGTCTTAAGAACGGAGACTAAAATATATTGTGTTTGGAATACTTTCTGTTCCAGCAACCCATGTATCAGTTGAACGAGAATTTTCAACAGTAAAGTTTTTTCCTTGCAATCTATAAGATAGTAGAAAAAAACATCTTCAGGAAGATATAATCTTCGCTTCTCGGTATTGTAGCCTTATCTCAAATGATTTATGATTTTGAAAATTGATATGTAGGTTAATAAAAAGGAATGAGACATTTTAACAGTTCAAGACACGGTCCATTTTCTACATAGATCTATCTGTCACATAAACTAACAATTAACAGATTAAGGGCCAATTGCTCATCTTATTAGAGTTGTGCCGATTTTCATGAACTAGTTCGAATGAACTATTCATTTAAATGAACTAAAGAACTAGGTCTCAGTGTTTGAACTATAGTTCATTTTTACAACTATAGTTTATGAACTATTCATTTTATTAAATATAGTTCATTCTGTGAGCTATAGTTCACATTATGAACTATAGTTAATTTTTTTTGACTATAGTTCAATGAACTAAATTTTACAAAAATAAACTTTAGTAAAAAAAAATTAAGTATAGTTCAAAAAATGAACTATTACTCGAAAGTGAATAGTTCATCTAAAAATGAACTTATAAACTAGGTCATTTAAATGAACTAGATTCCCCAACTCTACATCTTATGTGGCAGATAGATACGATATGAGAAATCGATCCTTAATTGTAAGTTTATCTGACACATAGCAGCTATCTAGAAGATGAGAAATCGGCCCTATTAATATGTATATATATATCTAAAAGAAAATGAACAGTCAGAAAAAAAAATGGCGTTCTAAAAGACAGCACAAATTTCTAACTTTTATATCCAATCCGTTCTTATTTTTTCCGTTCTTGAAATAAGCCCACGTTCTCAAAAGTATACCATCCGTTCTAAACCGACGAACGAACTGAGAAAATACGTTCTTAAAATGGTTTTTAAAAATTGACCGACTCTCTTTAGCAGTGAGCTTAGGCACAACATGTTAGCTTGGTACGGTGGTGAAACTTTCTAAGACTCCTGTTATATACAAAACCGTGAAAAGAGGGCCCAGATTCGAATCCCAGCCAATTAAAAAAATCTTTTAACATTAGAAAATGTTTACTGAGTTTGATTTAGATAAGGGGAGGGGTTATAAGTGAAGAATAATAAGAACGGATGATTCTTAAACGCCAAAGGTCCGGTCTCAATAAAAGCGTTTTTACCTTAAACGGACTAACCCTACTAAAACGGAATTACCCTACTATTGAGAACGAAAAACACTGTTTTCGGTCCATTTAGAACGGATTTTGTTCCACATTTTATTAATTTCGCCCTCATCTCATGATTCTTTTCGTTTTACAGAAGCTTTTGGTGGCGGTGGTACCACTTTCGCCATGCGCAAAACTGCTGTTGCAATGGATAGTGTTCGACCCCTGGGCGCTGCACCCCAAGCAGTTAACTTTGCAGGAGAAGCTGGAAGTAGTGCTGCTGCTCCCACTGTACGTAAGAACTTTGCCGAAACTTGGATATTTGCTGATATCGAGAATACCCAAACGGAGATATTCAAATGGGTGAAGACCATACCCGATACGATTACCAATTGGGTGTTGACCGGCTTCTCGCTGCATCCCGAGAAGGGTCTGGGTGTGACCAATGATAAGACCAATATCAAGACATTCCAACCCTTCTTTGTGTCCGTGCGTCTGCCCTATTCGGTGAAACGTGGCGAGGTGATAAATGTGCCCGCTTTGGTCTTTAATTATTTGCCCAAGCAATTGGATGTGGAAGTGACTTTGGATAATCAGGACAATGAATATGAATTTGTGGATGCCTCCAATGAGGTCATAGGCGAAGAGAAACGTGTCCAGACCGTACGTGTGGGTGCCAATGAGGCAGCTGGTGTGTCCTTCCTTATACGGCCCCGGATTATAGGCAACATTCTGCTGAAATTCACCGCTATTTCACCCTTGGCGGGCGATGCTGTGCACAAGTCACTCAAAGTGATACCCGAGGGCGTTACCCAATATCAGAATCGTGCCTTCTTTGTCAATCTCAAGGATAAGGGAGAATATAAGAATAACTTTGAGCTGGAATTGCCGGAGGAGATTGTGCCCGACTCGCAGCATGTGGAATTTGGTATGGTGGGTGACCTATTGGGTCCCGTGATTAAGAATCTGGAGAATCTGATACGTTTGCCCAGCGGTTGCGGTGAACAGACCATGTCCAAATTGGTGCCCAACTATTTGGTAAGGGATTACCTAAAGAGCATCAAGAAATTGACACCTGCCCTGGATACACGGATTAAGAGGAATTTGGAGGATGGCTATCAGAATATGCTGCACTATCGCCACGACGATGGCAGTTATAGTAGCTTTGGTCCTGGCAAATGGCGTGAGGAGGATCCCGAACGTAATGGCTCCACCTGGTTGACCTCCTATGTCTTGCGTTCCTTCAGTCAGATCAAGGACATTATCCAGTTGGATGAAAAAATGCTGGAAAGTGGCTACGAATTCCTGTTAGCACGTCAGGCGGAAAATGGTAGCTTCACGGAGACTGGAGAATATTTCTATGGCTCTCAACGTTCATCTCTCAGCCTGACCGCCCATGCCCTGTTGGCTCTGCTGGAACAGACGAAGCTTAATCAGCCCGCCATAGACAAGGCTGTGGCCTATCTCAATGACAATTTGAAGGATGCGGAAGAATTGTTACCCAAATCCATAGCCATCTATGCCCTGCAAAAGGCCAAATCCCCTGAGGCCGCCAAACATGTGGCTGAGCTGAAATCCTTGGCCCAGCAGGAAGATGATCGCACTTGGTGGACCGAGGATAAAGGAAAAGCTGCGTGCTTCCACCGGACTGTGTCGTCGTTGGTGGTGTTGGGTGTGGAGTCATGATGTGGAAATCACTTCCTACGCTTTGCTCACTTTATTGGAGACTGATCAGGAGACTCCCGACACCGTACTTAATACGCTCCGTTGGTTGGTGGCCCAACGTAATAGCTTTGGCGGTTTCTCCTCCAGCCAGGACACGGTATTGGGACTCCAGGCTCTCATTAAGTTTGCTCAAAAAACAGGCTATGAGGCAGCCAAATGGGAGGTCAATGTGTCCAATAAGGGACTTCGCGAGAAGTCTGAAAAGCTATCCATCACCGAGGACAATGATTTGCTCCTGCAAACTGTGGAATTCCCTCAGGGCACCAAATCTCTGGAATTCGAAGCTCAAGGCACTGGTGCCGCTCTAGTCCAGATCAGCTATCAGTATAACATTGTGGAGAAGGAACCCAAGCCTAGCTTTAAAATAGAAACTATCATCAAACCCGAATCTCCGCAAGCCAAACTGGAGTTGAGCGTATGCGTTGAGTATGTGGAGGAGGGCAAGGCCAAGGCCTCCAATATGGCCATTCTGGAGGTGTCACTACCCTCCGGTTATACTGCTGATGAGGAGAGCTTCAAGGATATTCGCGAAATTGAACGTGTCAGGGTAAGTCAACTCTTTAAAGCCTTAAACTCAATCTCTCATTCTGTGCTCTCTCTTTCCAGTTGGTGGAAACCAAAAATGGTGACTCTGTGGTGGTCATCTACTTTGAGAGCCTGCCCAAGGGTGAACTCAAGTGCATACCCATTGAGGCGTTCCGCACCCATGCTGTGGCCAATCAGAAGCCTGCTCCCGTGGTCCTCTACGATTATTATGATACCAATAAGAAGGCAACCGATTATTATCAAATTGAATCCAAACTTTGCGATATCTGTGAAGGCTCGGACTGTAAGAGCAAGTGTTAAGTTATCCCAACCAAACTAATTACGAGATATGCCATTTTCTATATGAATGAAAAAATAATAAAAAATATTGTGATTATATTGTAAGAAAGGAATGTTATTATTGGACGGTGGACTTCAATTTTATGAAAAATCCTCTTCATTACCGGGATAATAGACTTTTAACCAATGCCGTCTATAGCCGCTTGAAAAGCACGCTGATTGGACCTGGTAAATCCAACATCAATTTGATATTCATATTGCGACAATTCTTGGAGAAGACCCATGAGAAACAAATCACAACTACAAATTCTTCGTTTATCACCAATAAAGACTGCGTTCCCTGACGCTATGACCGCTATAAATGACAAAATCTCTATTATAATGGCATTAGTATGAAATTAATGATGTAAGCTTACATTTTCCAAAAGAATAATTTAAAGGGAAAGCTTTTTCATGGCTACTGACTTTTCACCTGACACCAATAGTTCGTGGTGTGGAAAAATTTATTGAAAAGATTTTTATTGGAATTTACGTTGGCTAGGTCCCCCATCCCCTTCTTTGTGTAGGGCAATAACTAAAGCTAAAGCAATTGGAAACCCTGAACTGTGATATCTTACCCCACCCGCTATATTCACCAGACATTGCTGCGTCCGACTATCACTTGTTCCGGTCGAAGACTCATGGCCTGACCGAGCAGCACCTCTCTTCTCACGAACAAACCAAAAATTCGGTCGATTCTATGAACCCTTTAAGGGACGAGAAATTTAAGGTAAGGCCAGTATTTTGAGAAAGCCACATTGCCCCATCTCTCAAAATAAAGCCTCGAAGATATACACTCCCCGAAATTAAATTAAAGCCACTTATATTTTGACCAGAAAACATGTTTAAAACTGCTTTAAAACATTTTTTTTTTGGCAAAAATTCGTACAACATTTTGATTTTGGTTAACGATCGAAAAGTTACCGCCCCCGCAATTTGAAAAATACCTCACATCTCCCACAATTTCGAAGATAGATTGTTCGAACCTTCTAGAAATATATTTTAATTATCATTACTTATCGATCCGGCATACATCATTTTACGATCAGATGAACGATAGTAGAGTTGCCGCCCCCGCAATTTGGAAAAATCCTCATATCTCCCACAATTTGGGCATGTTGTGATCTAATAAAATATTCTTAAATAAACCCTGAGTAACGGGTATATCGAAGTCGAGCAGGGCCGACTTCAACTTACGCTCTCGTTTTGAAAGAAAAAGAATAATTTTTCCATCTTTTTTTATAAAAAAAACTTCACCGTGTTATTATTCAGGTTATTTATATGTTCATATGTGCGGTGTGGTAAGCGAGCTTACATATTAAGGTTTTAAAAGATTTATTCCCACATCGATGGTTCTCGAGATAATCAGGCTGAGACTTGTAATTTTAAAAATTATAACTTTCGCTTCGGATTTAAAAGAATAAAAAAATCACTTGATCTTTTTGAAATAAGTATAAGACAACTCGGAAAGTCGTAAGAATCAGGGTTTTTAATGAAAAAAAGGCATGTTTTATTAATTTTCTTCAAGAGAGCCGTTTGAAATTCGATCAGATACAGCGTAAGTAAACGGAAATAATTGTTTGTTAAATTTTCGGTTTTTTGCTGTTATCACAAACATTATGTGTGCAGTATTCAAAATTAACTATACAAATGCCGCTAATAACACAGGGCAACAAAATGACCAACTTTGTGAGGTGCAGCCTTGATGATCAAAAATTATGATTCATTTATGTGCACTGATCAAAACTGCATCATCGGTTTTGTTCCATCAGCTCTTGTTTCCACGATATGACGGAAAAACGGATTTCTAGTAAATTTGGCCCTCTCGAATTTCTTGTGGGCACAATAGGCATGAATTTCTGGATTTATCTGGCCCAATCGACAAAGCACAAATCAATGCTTCCGTAAAAAATCAACCGCGCAATATTCGATCATGCAAAAGGGTCAAAATTGGTCTCTGAAGTCAGACATTACTCGATTTATGGCTATTTTTACAAAATAAATCATCCCTTTTAAGCTAGAGTGGTTTGTGTATTTAAATTTAAGCCATTTGAGCCTGTAGCCAATTATCTATTCTAATTATGTGAATTAATTCGCATTTTTACCAGTTTATTTTGCGAGGCTACAGCCTGTTTATGACAAAAACACACATTTAAATTTATGGTAGGATTACTAGATTTCTATACCATATTTGTATAGGAACTATTGAAAGGCTACTTGATTCCACACAGAATTTATATGAAATGTACATCTGCTTGTAAATAAATAAAATTCTATGATGAATCAAGTAGCCTCTTGGAGTAAGAATCTAGTTATCCTCCCATAAATTTAAAGATGTGTTTTTGGCTTAAGCAGACTGTAGCATCGCCAAATGAACTTGTAAAAATGCGAATTAATTCACATAATTAGAATAGATGTTGGGCTATATGCCGAAATTGATAAAATAGAAATCCAACAACTGTTCTAGCTTAAGGGACACGATTTATTTTGTAAAAATAGCCATAAATCGAGTAATGTCTGACTTCAGAGACCAATTTGGACCCTTTTGCATGATCGAATATTGAGCGGTTGATTTTTTACGGAAGCATTGATTTGTGCTTTGTCGATTGGGCCAGATAAATTCAGAAATTCATGCCTATTGTGCCCACAAGAAATTCGAGAGGGCCAAATTTACTAGAAATCCGTTTTTCCGTCATATCGTGGAAACAAGAGCTGATGGAACAAAACCGATGATGCAGTTTTGTTCAGTGCACTCCATTCTTATATAATCAGTTATAGATAGGGCTGCACCAAAAACACTGTTGCCCTGTGTAATTGATTAAGTTTATTTATTTACAGTTTTTAATTTGTTTGTTTACTGTAGCGATATGAAAATCCAATTAAGTGAGAGAATATGCCAAAGCTATAAAAGTAACGATTATTGAATGAACGATAAGAAACTAAAATTGAATTGAAATGCACTTAATCGGAAATCCTTAATCAGTACACGTAATGTCACCTTTTTAGTCAACTAAGTCAAGTGTACAAAATCCATACGAGGTTAGTTCAAGAAGTAACAGGAATCTTGTAGTTTCGCGAAATGTAATGTTCGAATTTACCCAAATCATTTGTTTCAGTGTAGGCAAACATTTTAGAAAAGAACATGGATATTAATAACCATTAAGATATGACAATTGTAGGAGATGGACAAAATCAGATGATGTGAACACCCGAAAACTTGCAGTCTTTTAAGAGGTAGTTTGAAAAACTCTTCAACGCTAGAACTATGCAAGGATTTTCGTATCGTTGATTTACATAATAAAAATTCTAAATTTACAATAACTTTTGACTTAAAGTTTTCGCTTTACGATATCAAACTCGTCCATTAAATGAACCGAACCGTTTTCATTTGCGGTTTTCGGTTCGGCAGAACCGGTTTGCATCAAGTTACTGGAACGGTTCCAAATAATAATAAAGATAATCTTCAAGTGTCATTCCAAGCCCGTTCAAGTTGAGCAAGTTGATTGTTGTGAAAACAAGACGCTATATTAAAAATAAAGCTCCAGAAATGTTTTAGGGATTGAAAAAAACGCTGTTATAAGAGTTAATCGATGTATTAATTGAACACTTTCGGCGGTTCCTTTACCAATTGTTTGATTGAAGTGTATTTTTGTTATTCTGTTTTCAATGACCCTGTCCATATATGATGAATTTTGTAGAATTTTATTATGAACTAGTTAAAATTGTTGTTGCTGTGTGTTGCTTGTACAAAAGTAGCCATATAACGTGAACAGAACTCACAAGTTTCAGAATTTAGGAGTAATTTTTAGTGTTATTTAGTTATTTAAGTACCTTAATATTAATAACCGATCAACTCTGGCAAAGTGTCGATATTTTTGGAAGCTGTGTACTTTTAAGGGGATAACATTGTTGTAGATGAAAAAATAATATTTTTAAAAATCTTCAGGGTTGGTACTAGAAGTATAAAAAATCGATGAATTATTTTCAGTTGATGTTCTCTAAAACTGCATACTTGAAATATGTATAGGATTTTGGGCCGATACGCCTACTAAACCCGGCTATGCCCTTTATAAGAATATATATGACTAATCACTAGTTCTTTTGATTGTATATCCCAAAATATCCTAGTTGCTAATTTTAATTTTTCATGTGAAGCATTATTTAACCGCAATTTACTATCTGCCATTGTCTGACTAGAAGTATTGATCGATCGAATCGATTGCGTGTAATTCGTACATATGTTTCGGTATGTTTATTTGTACACTCGTCGTGTATTTGGCGCATTTACTTTATCTTTGTACGTGAGATTTTGCAAGGCGATAAGAACAATACTTGGCCAGTCTAAAATAAAATAGTTGTCGCTGTGTGTCCCTAATAATATAAACAAATAAGGAAGTGCATATGTATGTAAATGTTCAATGATCAAGCTATTTTTTTTTACCAAAAGTGGGCAAACGTGATGTGAAGCTCATATTTTCTACAATTTTTGGGAGCATTGCAAATTTATTAATGGAGTTTGTCTTCGGATAGATGAATCAATGATGAGTGGCTGATATGAACTTTGGATGGGTTGGTGGTTATGGCATTAGGCAAAACGTATGGCAATCGTTTCATTATCTGATAACGTTTTAAAACGTTGCGAACGTGCAGCTACTCAATTATACATTGTAATCCTTTGAGTTTAAATGCATTATTATGAAAATCGAAATGAAATTATTAATAAACCGATAACAAAGCAAATAAGACCAGCCAGTCGAGTGAGACATTTACGAGAGGGTACTCAGTGAGCAATAAATAGAAGCCGGGTTACACTTAAAATAGTTGCGCCTAGAATTTGGCCCAAAGCAGTTGGAAGCATTAGAATAAAACTGTAACTAAACCAAAGGACATTTGAGAATAAATGAACAAACTAAACTCCTTTAAAAGTGAAAACAGCAAATATTTGAAAGAAAAAACTAAACTGTGATCCTTATAAAAATACGGAAAAAACTAAACGGAAAATTTTAAACTCAAAAGTGTAAAAAAAACTTTGAAAACTTAAGTTTAAGAACAAAATGAAGGAATTCTGAAAAGAATATATATTTGAAAAAAAAAAACAAGTTCAATAAATTCGAAATTTAAATTTCAAAAACTTTCAAAAATTCTTCAAAAAGTGTTACCAAGCCTATAAATTACTTTTAGAATAGTTTAAAAAGTTCGAAAGCTTAACATACAAAAATTTGAGAAATATTACCAAGGGTCGAAGAATAATTTCAAAATATTTTAGTTAACAATTTTTGAAAATTTCAATAACAATAAAATAATCAAAATAAATAACAAAATACAAAGAGAAATTCTTTAAAAAAAATTTCCTCTTCACTAAATAAATATTGTTAAACAAAACTCAAAAAATATTTTTAAAAATTCTTAAATATTGAAAATTTAAACAAATTTGTATGCAAAACTCAAAACGATAGAATATTAAAGTTATATACTAAAATCTTAGAGAACACTTAGTTGAATTAAATAAAATTAAACCATTTTAAAAAATAATATGAATCGCAAAAAAACTTAAGTTCTTTTTTCCCAAAGTAATTAACACCTTTTGTACAATGTTTTTAATTTCTATTCAAGGATAAGTTTAAAATTTGAATTACGAAAACTAAAAGAATAGAAACTCCATGGAAGTTTATGTTTAACTAAAAACACTAAAAGTTGAATCAAAAATTAGCATTTGTGAAAAAATAAATCCTTAGTTCTTAAAATATCTTGTGACACACAACCACAAAACAATAAAAAAGATTAAACGACCACAATGACAGCCACCAAATCCACATCCACCACCATATACCAACATATCGAGGCTGCTCTATATGTCCTAAATCAGTTGTGCATTGGTTTCGTCACCATTTGGGTGAGTTGGACCTGCCTTCGAACTGGTCTGACCGGCATCCGGCTGCATGTCTGGCTGGTCACTTTCGGTTTTGTTTTCCTTATGGCCGAGGGTATGATGTGCTTCTATGACAACAGTTGGCTAACTCTTCGCTATAGTCGCAAGAGCAAAACGGCCATCCATGTGGTGCTGCAAATTTTAGGCGGCGGCATGGGTGTAGCCGGTTGCCTTGTACAATTGATACGTGATAAATGGTCCATTGGTGTGACCACACATGCAAGCTTGGGATTTGCTGCATTTGTACTCTGTCTTATCGCCCTATTGAGTGGATTGGCTTCAGTGTTGGCGCGTGCCATGTCCAAAGTGGTTTCACCGCTTATCAACAAGACCTTCCATGTGGTTCTGAGTTTTGCCACCTATGTTATAGCCATGATGGCTCAATACTATGGCTATACACAAACGGGCATCTTCAAAAAACAAGGAGCGGATTTTGTGATACTTATGCAGGTGATTACTTTGGTGGCCATGGTCTTGACTTGCATAGGTGCACTTAAGTCTTTGTATCAAAAAATTGTTAGTTTGAAGAGTTGATTGTAAAAATTGATTGTACAATAGATTTTAACTAAGTAGATGCTAAGTAGTTTTAATTAGTTTTTTTAGCATAAGTTTTAAAAGAAATAAATAATATTTAAAAAAAATGAGTAAATGTGAATCATCTTTTAATTCGGTATGGATGGGGCACCAGTGTGGGCTCAATTTAATGTAACTTTCAAACGTACGCATAACACATATTCCAAGCATATACGTGGGTTGCTATTTAAGTTTCTGGCCTAGGTCACTTCTAGCCATTTTAAGACCAATTGGCCTTTTCTCAAAAAAAGTTTGGACTTTTATCGATAAAAGCTCCATACAACTCTTTCATGTGTGACCACGTTTGATATCGATTAACGATTAATTAAAAACTTACCTCGGCAGAAAAATGGATTTAACTCGTGAACATTTCCGTGCAATCATTTTTCACAACTTTCGACGTGGATTATCACGACAAGATGAACTTAAATCTTTGTATGGCGATGAAGCACCATCCTATAGCACTGTGAAAAATTGGTTTAATGAATTCAATCGCGGGCGACGCTCGCTCGAAGACATTGATGCCGTGCGTGAACTGATAATGCAAGATCTTCATGTGACATACCGTGAGATAGAGGCATCCTTGGGCATTTCTTTTACTAGCATACATTCGACATTTCATGAACACCTGGGCGTAAAAATGATTTGTTCTCGTTGGATCCCGCACAATTTGACAATCGCTCAAAAAAAGGCTCGTGTGGATTGGTGCAAAGAAATTTTGAAAAAATATAATCGCGGTGTTTCAAAAGACGTTTATAAGATCGTCACAGGAGACGAATCATGGATCTATGCTTATGAGCCCGAAACAAAACAGCAATCGACTGGTGGGTTTTCGAAGACGAGCCAAATCCAACAAAAGTCGTTCGTGGAAGAAGCACTTCGAAGCAAATGGTCGCCTGTTTCTTCGGTAAAACTGGTCCTGTGGCGACTGTTCCGCTTGAGCAACGTAGGACGGTCAATTCTGAGTGGTAAACCACAATTTGTTTGCCTGAAGTCTTCGGAGAAATTCGAAAAATGAACAAGAGAAGACAGATCGTTGTGCACCATGACAATGCGAGCTCTCACACATCAGCTCACACCAGCGCCTTTGTGACCGCCCAAAACGTCGAATTGATGGGTCATTCGCCGTACAGCCCTGACTTGGCACCCTATGACTTCTTTTTATTCCCGCACATCAAGGGAAAAATGCGTGGTCAACGATTTTTGTCGCCAGAAGATGCTGTTGAAGAGTTCAAAAACCATGTTTTGGAGGTGTCTCAATCGGAGTGGAAAAAGTGCTTCGACAATTGGTTTGAGCGCATGCAAAAGTGTATAAATCTTGCTGGAGAATACTTTGAAAAACAATAAAACCATTTTTGATCATAAATATTCGCGTTTTCATTATTAGGCCAGAAATATATTTAGCAAACCTACGTATACTACTAATACTACTACTATAAACTTTATGGTGTCGGAGATGCTTCTTTCTAAGCGTTACAATATTAAAAGACCCTCTGCTAGAGTATACAAATCAGTATCTTAAAAATTCACATCGAGTTTAGTTGAATTAAAATTAAGAAAAGAACAGATTTTTATTTTTAATCATTCCTATGCCTGCTATAAGACATAATACTCACATTTTAATTAAATTTGGTTAGAAAACTTGGATTTACAATGATTCTGAGTATACAAAATTGTATCGTTATCAGAACTGAAGGTTTCTTCCAAATTTTTGGTCAATAGGTCAACAGGAAGTAGGTACAATTTCAATGACTAGAAAGCTTCCAAAATTGAATTAATATTCTCAGATTACAGCATCTCTAGCAGCCGTTAAGTGCAGTGTTAGTAAATGCAATATTTATTGTTATCGAAGTTCGATTTCATTTGCGGTTTCGGGGGATTTCATTATGGCATTTGCATGCCATGAGTTTGCATTTAAAGAGCTTCTCCCCGGAAACTGATATGAAGTGACCATAAAAATAGTATACAAAGAATTTATTGCATTTGTTGATATGTGATCGTCGTCGTACGCTCCAAAGCACTTGAAAAAGTTGTTTGAGATTATTTAAATCTATTACGACATTTCCAATCGAGCCCAGTACAAGGGGCGTATCGGCCGAGTGTAAAACATTGAACAATTGTTTGTGTATCATTTGGATGCGTTTAAACCGTAACAAAAGCAATTTGTCGGTGTGCAAAATAATAGATGAAATTATCAGTTTTAAAAAGCAAAACATTTTTTTGATTTTTTGTTGCAAATAAATTTAACACGAAAAAAACATTAATTTTTTTGTCCCAAACTGATAAGAGTTATGGCTGAGCATCTGCAGGCGGTCAGTAGTAGTACATCGCGAGCTGTCACCGACTACGGCAGCACAACGAGAACAGGTTCCGCTCAACAACAACAACAACAACGTCAGCCCTCATTTATTCTCTTCGAATCTCCATCTACGTTTCGTTACAAAAAAATGTCGCACAATATGCTGAGTAACCAGGAATCCCAGGAACGTTTCCAGCGATTTGAATATTTTCTAAATGTTTTGAATCAAATTTGCATTGGATTCATAACAATTTATATGTCATATTTGACACTGAGAACAGGACTGGAAGGTACTGGTTTACATGCCTGGTTGGTTACCATTGGGGTAAGTGTATCTAGTATATAATTTCTTGTAGGAGATTTTTAAAACATTGCTTTACAGTTCTCCTTCTTCATGGCCGAAGGTGTGATGATTCACTATGGTGGAAATGTCTTGACTAATTCCTATAAACGAAATACCAAGACCACAATACATTGGATGCTTTTGACACTGGGTGGTGGATGTGGAGCTTCGGGTGCTTTGATTAAGATGATACAAAAGGGATTTCAGCTAAATTCAACGCATGGAAAATTGGGTAAATAAGACAAGTTTTAAGTGTACCAAAGAAAATTGAGAAAAGAGTGTAAATTTAGGGAATCACGACTCTGATAAATCAATACTTAAAGATTCGTTCTTGTCAATCTTCTCGATAGGATTTTTTTTATATTTATATAAAAGATGCAAGTTGATTATCAATAACAAGAAATTTCAGAAATTCCAGGTTTAAGGTTCTTGTGTTAAGAGTTTTGTTCCTTGGTTCGGCCCAAGCTTAACCTAATTCATATAGAAATTCAATTAATTTGCTTACAATATAAAAATATATTCAGAATTTCTAATTATCCAAATTTTTAAGTAGTTGTAGAAATACCACGAGTAATTGTTTGTCTGATCTAATTTTTAAATCAAACAAAATAAATTTTAAAGTGGCAAAGGCTCGTTCCATTTCTTTAAGCTGTTCAAATTGATGAGACAATCGTTTAAAATGTTTGTTAAAGACGTTTTTCTATTAATGCCAGCGAACGCTCTTTGGTGGGCGTCAAAAACGCGGAGATAATTTACTACGTCACTTTTTTTCATATTTTCAAATAGTAGAAACAAATTTGACTATTTTGTTGAACCGAACCGAATATTTTGGATCGGAACAGGTTCAGGATTACCTCTTATTTCTACAAGAGGTTCGATTCACCGTAAAAGGAAAGTCTGAATTATGTTCATACCAAATCCTGAATACATAGTTGGAAGAAGAAAGTCGCGCGGACCGTTTTTGTTTTGCTAAAACGCTACGAAGTTTCTTTTTTGAAGGTTCAAGCCGGTTCTGTTCGGGTTTTCAGATCCCTCCAACCAGACCATCCACCAAAAAACTTAAACCACAGAGAAAATGAGAGCACGAGAACGTACAAAAAGTAAAGAATGATATTCGTGAAAAAAAATCAAAATGGTCGATTATTTTTTATATCAAGCGATCTCAATGAAGTTTTTACAATGGCGCTTTCAGCCCACAATTTGTTAAAAGAATTAAATCGACCGATTCAAATCTCGCATGTTATGAGAAGTTCGAATACCATTGTATTTCAAAAACCCGACAATTTAATCTGCTTCAAAATATATATACCTAAGTGATTTCAAGCCTAGATGACAAGTGATTGATAACCTAATTTTTACCAATTATCAGAAATTCCATTAATTCCTGTTAGTAAAATTTTTCAGAATCGATAGCATGTAGCATAGCATAGTAATTTCTACATATACTCAATATTTTAAAGTTATTAATAAACTGAAACAGTAGTTTTAATGCTTTAGAAACCTGTATGCAAGGCAAATTAGGTTTTACAACCTATTCGAATCTTTAGACCAAACATACATTCATACAGAATTGCTGAAGGTTTAAAAAACCTTAGATTAACGATTGTGAAGTTACAAAATTTTTAAAAACATACAGAGTTTTCTGATCCAGTTCAAATCAGATTGGGAAGAATCATTTTGAATCAGATGAGATTGTTTAGTTTACCGTGTACTTTACTTTTACTACTTCCATAAAAAAATAAAAACAGTTTTTTACTAAAACCAATTTTATGACAGTTCTTTTGACAGTTTAACCCTTCCATTTGTTGTTTCTATACAACATTACACTTTGAATGCAAGTATCTCTTGACTAAAGGAATATTTTTTCTAACAAATTTTGTAAAAAAAAAAAATTTAGATCCCTTTACTTTAGTTTTGTATTCGTATTTGACATAAGAACAAAATTTTTTTGCTGTCATTTTTCGTTCCGGTGCTTTTGGACATTTCGGGAGCATAAAAAAATTGCCACTTTTGATCGATCCAAATTTTAAATTATCAAGCTAAAGTGAAGAAATTTTTAAAGTTATTGAATTAAAGATCCTTTTTAGTTTTCCTAATAATATTTGATTTTAATTTTACTTTTGCAAAAAGGAAACTCTTTTACTCTATAAAAGGCACCATGTTGTATTTGTACAATATTTTATTAAAACTTGTTATAGTGCCTATATGCCCCGTACATGATTGGTGCATGAAAGGGTTAATGACTAAAGAAGGTACGGGACGTAATACAGGTTAGGATTGACGGAAGCACACTGACGCCATTTATTTAACCCATTTGGGTTTGGGAATACCAAGTTTTAAAACTGGTTCGGTTCGAATCCCCAAAAATATTGAAAAAACTAGACCTCAATTATACGCAATTTACGGAAGCCACGAAAAAAAATTACCTGAAATCATAGGTCTAAAATCAATATTTAGCGCGTAATTTAAAACGTACGATCGAAATCCATTACATTAAATTAATTGTATCAATACTGTTAGTTTCATGGAAAATTGTATATTTTTTTTAGCACAATCTGAACTTTTTGTTACTGTGGCAGCTATATGATATAGGTGACGGATTTGGTCGATGTTGACATGTTTGTGAAGCTAATTAATATAACACACGTTGGCCAAGTTTCGCTGAAATATCTCTAAAACTGACTACGGCGAAGCTTTCTTTTGGGGCATATTTTTATTTGTTTAAAAATTAAAAAATATATATCTTTTAAACTATAAAAGTCCCGATATTTTTAAAAGCACCATAAAGTGCATGCTTGGGGCAATACATTGTATATTTTTAGAAGCTGTATCATCGTGGTAAAACTTTGAAAATATTATACGTATACTTTAGCAATAATTATTTAATATTATTTAGTAAAAAATAAATTGTTTAAATATTATAAAAGCCACAACAAAATTATATTCATATCCATTAACCCAGTACTTGAATAATGCCTGAGATATCCATATATTTTATTTTTTTGGTTGTTATTCGATTTTTTTTTTTTAATTTTTAAAAGTGTTTATAAAATCAAAAAAAAATGTATTACAGTACAGTAATACAAATTAGAATTCATTATTTGTTTTGAGGTAGAAAAAACGAAGTATAATTCGAATTTGGTTGAAAGAGGTTTCTGTGAAGCCCACGATTATAAGTGACTATTTTTTTACCATTTCCTTTGCTTTGCAATGGGTTTTAACCTTCTACAGAATTTCACTAGAAAACGTATCATTTAACAATATTTTCGAGTTTCTTGTGTAGAAGTTGCCATCACTTGCCATATTTAAATTAAATAAACTTATTTTCATGCGTTAATTTCAAATTGAGTTACTTATTACTCCAACCACACAACTATGTTGAAAACTAATCTTTAAATTCTCCTCTTCATCTTCTTCTTCCTCTACCCAGGTATTACCGCCTTCATACTGTGCCTCTTGGCCATGCTTTCCGGTGTGAGTGCACTCTTCTCGGCTCGTGTGAAAAAATTAATTACACCCCTGTTAAATAAGACATTCCACAATTTCCTGGGCTTTGCTTGTTTTGTCATCGCCTTGGTGACACAGTATTATGGCTATCAGACTGGGTATTTTAAGAGGCGCAGCGAAACGGACCTCCAAATCTTGATGAAATGTCTAACACTCTTATCGCTGGTACTGACAAGCATTGGACCCATAAAGGCGCTCTATCAGAAACTCAAAACTATTTCGCGGCAGCTCTAATTAATAATAATAATTATTTTGTATTTGTTTCACTTGAAGATGCTACGTGAGTTTTAAGACTTATCTTATCGCTCAGTCGCGTGTTTTACTTGTGTATTTATAAATCCCATTAAATATAGCTAGCTCGTACTATACCTTCACAATGTCTCGTTTTGTGAAAAACCCCAGGAATTAACTCATCAACACACGTAATATGAACGGGGGTCAGTAAGCGATAGTCAGTCGCTGGAAGTCCCCCAAAAATAAAATAAATTATAATGTCAACAATTTGATTGGCAGTCGTGGAAAACAATGTTCAAATTGTGAATTTCTATACTCAATAAAATTGTGAATTTGTTGTTCTTCTTTCAAATTGTACATTTATTAAAATTTGAAAAACTTTCTGTTTGATAAGTCACACAAATTGAAGGCTTAGCGAAGATCCTACAAAATATTTTTTGGATATAACCTTATTGCTATTATTAGTTAATTGGTTATTGTTAATTAATAATTATATAATTATAAATAATAATAATATGTTCCTTTATTAACATTGATTCGCGTACAGTTTTTAAGAATATAAAACGTTTTTTTTGCAAACAATACTTTTTTTAAATTTTTTGTTGAGTAAAAATATATTTGATCCCATGTGTTTTATAAATCGCTTCGGATCCAAAACAACCCTTACGACTTGTGTCGCTTTTAAGACGAAAGCGATTTGTAGAACTCGTTATAATAACTAAGTGAACTTAGAAATGTTTTCTTTTTTGTATAATAAAGAGTTTTTAGAAATTTTATCCCGTCATCTATCTATTTTATCATCGTCTTCCCTATTTAATATCGCAATTATTTCATCTTTCGTGAGCACTGATTTGTATGTTTTTGAGAATTGTTGATGTGCCTTACAAATCAATGAAGCTAGGTCTTAGGCCGTAATCTTAATAGTTATAGAACCTATTTGCGCTACTCAAGGATCTGTCTTACTTAGTTTGGGTAGTCTTGAATTTGTAGCAGATTCTTAAGCCCTTGTGCTTTATTTTGTCATTCCAATCAAGTCAACGCACAGTGATAGATTTTGCACATTTAGGTGGAATTAATCAAAATTTCATTATTGAGATGGGGTCGATTTTGTTGTTGTTATCGATAGTCAATTCATCCCTGAGCATATCGATACCAACAGATTTTTTGTATGTTTGGTATACGATCAGCTGTGAGCTTTCAAACATGCCATATGTGAACGCAATTGCACTAAAATATTTTGGCGACAATTAAGTGAGCGTGCATAAACACAAATAAAGCATACAAAACTATTGCTAATAATTTTTTTTTATTGGTCTAGACGTTAAACGGTATGTATATATTCATTTAGTAAAGTAGTTTTTAAATTGTTTAATGTATGTTCCAAAAAAATTTGTGTTTTAGCTCTATGTGTTGAGTTGCGAAAAAATTGCATTTTTTAAGGTTATGTGGCTTGGAACTTCTGACTGCAGTTAGCTGCAGTTGTAATTTATGTTTTAAATCTTGTGTGCGTCTATTCTAACCCTTGTAACCAAATATGAGCTGCGGGCGAGTGCGGTAACATGTTGGAATATGTTTTTGTATTTTGTAGGTACAATGAGCATTACTAGACGCTTGCTTTTTGATGTTTGGCATAATGAAAAGGACCCAAGTTAAAGAGGTTTGGCCGTTGAGGAGCACATTTTAGTGAACTTTTTCAAGAACTCCGCTCTTAATGAAAACGAATGCAAGCGTATAAAATCCAATAGGGATGCTATCTGAGGAAGCTTTGAAAAGACCAGGCAAAGCAACAATACTCGCAAAATGTCAAGAGACAAAACCATGGAGGATTTAATGAACCAGTTATTTGTGTCATCAGACCCATTTATTTCATCAATATCGAAATCGAATATTAAAATATCACAAAAATGTATCTCGATTGATGATGAAGTATTAGCTCTTCTTTTGGAAGAGGATTTGGGAGAATCCAGCGATTCTGAATAATATCTGGCAATTGAACGATCAAATTATACTTAATATATATATGTATAAATAATCAAAACATCGCTGTGAAGATTTATTTTTATTTCATTAATGTAAGAAATTCATATGTTAATAAAAAGATAGAAAAAATTCAATGCCTTTCAAAAATAAAAATATTTTGTTTGAGTCTAAAAAAATTTAAGACCTAAAAAACTAAGAATTTTGTAAGCTTTATTTATTTATAATTCATTAAAATTAATAAAACAGTAATTTCAAATGTTTATATATAAAATTTGAATTAATTCCACCTAAATGTGCAATATCTATCACTGTGCAACGGTAAGCTGCACTTTAAGTTAAAATTTACACTTGAATTATTTAGATGCCTCTACTTTTTCTTAGAATTTTTGAGAATCGGCTCGAACAGCGTTCTTTCTGTACGTAGGTTCATATCAAGCGGGGAAAATAAGATCATAGGTAATTCCTGTTTCCAGTTAAATGCTATAATTCGGGATGCAGTCGTAGTGCCTTAACATTTTCTATAAAAAAAAAAAGGTACACTCAGAGAAAAAATCGAGCAGATCGTGCTTGATATCAAGCAGATTTCGTGTCAGAAGTTCGGCAAGACAGAATTTTCTTGGATTCAAGAAGAAAATACTGAAATCAAGCATGAATTTTCAAGCTCTATTTTTTTGTCTCACCTCCCTTGCCACCAAACACACAAAGTTTTCTCGATTTCAAGCAGATTTCTTCTTGAAAATTCAAGACGAAAAAGAACTAAATTGAAGCAGATTTCAGTCTTGCCGAATCGTGCTAGATTTCTCTGGGTGTACCTGCCAAAGTTTGTATATAACTAATAACTTTAATGTATGGAGCTTGAGTTAGACATATTTGTCTTAAAAATCCTTGTGTCAACAACCCCAACAGTTTTTATTATATGTGACAAATTTTGTATGCAAAAGCAAAGAATCACGGAGTTTGTGATAAAAACCTACCAAGCATACTTTGGGATAAAAAAAAAGATTAAAGTACAAAGGAATAAATATTGGGTGCCCAATATCGTCTGTAAGCCTAGTGTAGAATCTTTGAGATACTAGAGTCAAGGAGGACTTAAAGGGCTTCAATTTGGAGTGCCGATGATATGGACTGAGCCTACTAATCACTTAAATGACTGTTACTTTTGTGCAGTGAATGTAAAAGGTATCAGCCGGTATTAAAAATCCCAATGTGCAATCGTCAAAACCTTCAGTATTACACAGTAGAGTTGTGCCGATTTTCATGAACTAGTTCGAATGAACTATTCATTAAAATGAACTAATGAACTAGGTCTCAGGGTTTGAACTATAGTTCATTTTTTGAACTATTCACTTATTGAACTATAGTTCATTTTTTGAACTATAGTTCATTTAATATACTTTATCCTAAAAATAATCAATAGTTAAAAAAATGAATTGCATAAAAAAATTAACCAATAAAATGTCGTTTGTTTTATATCGATTGGTAATCTTTAAGCCGTCTGCATGTCCGAATGAAAAGTGTTAAATAAAGTGAATTGGTTACATAGAATGAACTATAGTTAAAAAATTAACTAAAGTTCATAAAATGATCTTCATAAAATGAACTATAGTTTAAAGAAGAACTATGTTCAAAGAATGAACTATAGTTTAAGAATGAATAAGTTCAAAAAGAACAAGCAAAAAAGAACTATAGTTCATAAAAAGAACTATAGTTCAAAAAATGAACAATAGTTCAAAAAATGAACTATAGTTCAAAAAATGAACTATAATTCAACAATGAACTATAGCTCGAAAGTGAATAGTTCATCAAAAAATGAACTAATGAACTAGGTTATTGAAATGAACTAGATTCTCCAACTCTATTACACAGTGATGATTTGGCAATTCCAGTGATTTCAGGACCATCGTTCGCATACTGTGATAAAGTTGCTATGTTAGAAGAATCAGACAAACAGATGAACAGCGGTGTAAGTGAGCTCGAAGACAGTGGTTCTACAAAACAGGGATTTCTCAAGAGGAGCTCAGCGACTTGGTTTGTAATTAAAATTAAAAAAAAAAATCGTCCCAAATTCTTGCAGATTCTTAGAAAATCTGGGCGATTACAGTGAGAAACAAGATGAACCAGGACATCAGGATAATGAAAAAAAGATACCAAGGTTGATGGAACCGCCACATAATGGCAGATTACAGTTGGACTTTAATAAGGGATTGTCCTGAGCAAAAACATAGCAGAATCCGTGCTTAGGGATTCAATATTGTCCAGTTTTCAGTCTGAATTGGTTTGCTTAATGTTGTTCTTTTTCCGATTTTGTATTGATGATGAGTGTTTTTTGTTAGTGATAAAATTTAGTCGCTTCGTGGGACTGCGGGCAAGGGAAGAGCCCCCCTTAGAGATATGTTGAGCCAACCAGCATGTCCTCGTGAGATCCATATCCCTAACAATTCAGAAAAAGTTTCTTATATTTTTTTAAAATTAATTGATGAACAGCATATATTATATATTATTTGTTTTTATATCGTTCTTATAAAGAATCTTAATAAAAACAATTTTTTCAATACATATTGGTATTTTAAATGAGGTTTTTAATAGTCTTTATCTCAAAAACTAAAGCCAATGTGACAAATCTAATAATTTTCTAGTATTCTGCACACTAGTCTTATGACTGTTCCCCAGAATTATTTGATCTTAAAAAGATCCCTAGTGGATCGATAAATAGTACTAATTCCTATATATATATGCCTCAAATGACTAAAAAATCTATCTACAAAAATATACATGATAGATAAAAGGCATGCAGCCGCCAATCCAAGAGCGCTACACCTAACCATAAAGCATAACTGCAGAATAAGTGTTCCAACATTTTTTTAACTAGATGCTGTGGAAAAAAATGAATCAGCTAATCTGCAACTTTCACACACTCGCTATACCCCGACTAACACTATTTGGCAATTAATAGCTTCCCTAAAAAAAAACGACTAGAGGGACTTCTCTGTTTGCTGTGTTCTGGCATTACTTAAAATCCATCTAGTCTTTCTGTGCCCACCCTTGATGCGGATAGGGGTCGATCTATGCACCTATGTTTGATATTTTATTTGACAACAATGTAACGTTTGAAAACAGATAAAAAACGCCAAGAATTGATATTGTGAACATATTTTTACATATATTTTTTTAAGAACAATTTAACATAATCCTAAAAGTAGGCTGTATAATATGTAACCTGGTCCAACAGCTCATTCTCTTTTTTGTGTATTAAATTTTTGGCATTAATTGTGGCGCGTAATTAGAAAAGAAAATCAATTCTTTATTTTCCGAATTTAGACAAAAATAAAATGTAGCACATTTTTGTGAAACAAAATTATTGTTTACAAATATTTATTGGATTGGATTGGATAATGATCTTCTTCTATATTATTTGAAATTTCATACCCTTTAAATTTTATTTCCTTAATTAACTCAACTTAAGTTTCCAACTCGAAATATGGCTTAAAAAGTAATGGCAAAAAAAAAACAATTTGAAAAACGCATATAAATCCTATTTTTTTCCAAAATATATCAACAAAAATAATGGCCTTAATGGGTTATATTGGCTGTAGACTAGTGTTATTTTAGTATAGCATTAACTCGTCCGACACTCTGATAAAACATACAAATTTGGATTATATTTGATGGTGACATAACTGACTATAAATTATCCCATTCAAATAGATAATTCTTACAAAAAAATAAGGGAAGACAAGTAAGAAAGACGGTCAAGCCCGACTGTAATATACTCTGTACCTGTTTGTATATAACTAATAACTTTAAAGTGTGGGGTCACACAATCTGTGCAAGTGCTGCCCATCACGATTACAAGCAGTGCTGCCCAGCGTAATTATTTGATTTGCTTAAAATTCGAATATCGTTCACCTGATCTGGAAACGATCTATGGTGGATCGATAAGTAATGACGATTAAAATATATCCCTAAAAGGTTCAAACAATTTGTCTTTAAAATTGTGGAAGATATTCGATTTTGTTCAAATTATGGGGGTGGCAACTCTGCCATCGTTCATCTGATCGGAAAACAATGTATTGGGTCCCGATAAGTAATGACGAGTAGAATATATGTCTAGAAGGTTCGAACAACCTTACTCCAAAATTGAGGGATATTTAAGGTGTTTTTCAAATTGCGGGGGTGGCAACTCTACTATCGTTCATCTGATCGGATAATGATGAGTAGAATATATGTCTAGAAGGTTTAAACAACCTAACTCCACTAAAATTGTAGAAGATATTAAGTTTTTTTCAATTTGAGGGGGAGGCCCCCCTGCCCCGTGGCAAAAATCAAAACTAAACTTGATCTGCCTACAAGTATAAGAAATATATGTTCCATACACCTCAAATCTCTATCTCGTACCATCTCTGAGATCTCAGTGTTCATACGGACAGACGGACAGACAGACGGACATACGGACATGTCTATATCGACTCGGCTGTTGATGCTGATCAAGAATATATATACTTTATAGGGTCGGAGATGCTTCCTTCTGGCTGTTACATACATTTGCACAAACCCAATATACTCTTTGTACCTTCGGTACAGAGCAAACATCGTGAATCTAAATTTTGATAAAGTTTTACGCTGTGGAAAACCTTAATTGAAGCAATAAAACTGAAAAAGAAAAGCACTCAGAACTAAAACTGTATCGGTGCGATGATTCGGTTCTTTTCGATTCCAAAAATTTAAGTGTTATCCGGCTTTAAAAAGGCAAAATGCCGGTTCTACTTTTGGGGTTTAAGCGGTTGTATTCGGTATACGGTTCCCGTTCGGAGTCCCTGATTGAGCGAACGCCATTAAATGTGGACAAAAAACGATAGTACAGCTTTCAATTCGTATTTGGTGTTTTTAAAACCATGTTTTGTGCTCCACAACCATTTATAGCGACATACTTAACCTGTATTTTTTATAATCTTTCCTTTCCTTCTTAAACTATAAATTTTCTTCATCATCAATCAGATATAGTTGACAAATTTTAAGTATTTTTTAAAATTGACTTATTCAATGCTCTGCTAAACTTTATTCTCTCTCTGACATTTTCCCCATCAAAAAAGAAAATTTTCAAATTATTTGGGCTTCCCGAGACCTCTTTAAATACAAATAAAACCAAATTGTTGTTGTTTAACATATGTAAAGTGCAGTTCTTGTTTATTTTTCTAAAGAAAAGAAATCTTAAATTGAGTTTCTTCTCGTGTTGGATAAATAATACTTGGCGTGTGTTTGTTTTTGTGTGTGTGATAATACATACGTACGTATATCGGATTAGCTTAAAATAAAATAAATAGCCTAGCATAAGTATAAAAAGGTATTTTAAAAAATACAGATATTCGATACACAAGTGTTTCAGCAAGTGACTAAGAATATAGCGAGATTACGCTTAACAGTTAAAAAAAAAGATCGAGAGAGACTAAAGCACATTTGAAAATTCGTTATAGTTCTTTTTTTTTTGCATGCAAGAGGCTTAGAGTTTGGTGCTACGCCTAATGGCAAAGGACATTAGAGCATGTTCCAGCCGCATATGATAGGGTAACTTGCGTTCCACCACCAGTGGCTCATTGCCATCGGCACAGCATTGATTGCGACAGCATTCACATTGCTCCGAATCGCTCTCATCGTTGTAGTACTCATCCATATGTTCCCGCTCCAGTTCGTAGGCTTTTTTGGCCGCACGCTGTTCAAAGCGCAAATAGAAGGCCAGGCAAACGAATAGCATAAAGACCAGGGCACACATGGCACCACTGGCTATGCTGGCCTTCTCCAGCATGGGTCGCGGACGCTTGGGCAAATAGGAACCATCAATTTCCTTATATTCGCAACGCTGACCCATAAATCCAATGGCGCATTCACAGCTATAGACAGGCAATTCACCTATTTTGACGGCAAAACAGTGGGCATCATTCAGGCAATACCAGGCATCAAAGGTCTCGGGACATTTGTATGTGGGGAATGTGATATTTGGTCTAGGTGTGGTGGTGGTTGTGGTACGCATAGTGGTGCTAGTCAAGGGTGGCGCCTGAGTGGGCTGTAGCATGGATGAAGAGATGGAGGGTCGCGGCTTAGGAACCGTACGACTGGAGCAGGCCTCTATATGGGGATTATAAGCCATTAGGCAGCTGATCAACAGCAAGTGGAACATGTTTGGTATGCTTGTGGAATGCATTACAATAGTTTGTTGTTTTTTTTTTGGTATTTTTCTTAATCGTTTTTGGTTTGCTTAAACTAGCCAGAGAGAGACTATCACAAAAAATTATTTTTCATAAAAAAAAAATGTATTAAATAATTTAAAATTTATGTTCTCCGCTGTGAGGCTTCGTCAAGTGGTGGCCGGGTCTGGCTGAGTGTTTCTTTGGAATCTTTTGTGGAACGTACCTGGTGAGAAAGAGCAAAAAGTGCATTAGTAGACGACTGTACTTAAAA
This sequence comes from Lordiphosa mommai, assembly GCA_018904225.1. Lineage (NCBI taxonomy): Eukaryota > Metazoa > Arthropoda > Insecta > Diptera > Drosophilidae > Lordiphosa > Lordiphosa mommai. Next base: position 52,061 of record JAEIFT010000125.1, on the reverse strand, counting down.
GGAAGAGTTTATTTTTGTTTTCTACAGAAAGTAAACTCAAAAATTCAGTATTAAAATTATTAAAAATATAGGAAATAAATTATGAATGATTATTATTCTACAATTAAACACTTTCACTTTATTTTTGAATTTTTGTTGGTTTTTTTTTTTGTATGTTGTTTTCCGTTGATTATCCTAGCTCATCAAAGCTGGCTGTGATATGCGTTGGGTATCCATATCACAACCACTTGATGAGGCTTAGATAAGCAACATCAATTTTCAATTTTGTTTTTGCATTTTAATTTAACAGATTTCATTGATGAGGTGGTTGGTTGGTGGTGCTGGTGCTGAAGAAAACGCAGAGATGGAAAATAAGAATGCAGCATAATTAATGTATTTGTCCTCCTGTTTTGAATTTTGTCTTGATCTTGACGATCGTTGGTCTAAATACAGTCGTCGCCATAATTATTTTGACAAACAAATTTTCATTTTCATAATTACGATTTAATACCGTATTTTTAGATCACATTTTGTTTCTAAATTAAAATTTTTTGGAACGTCATTTTAATGCTGAATTTTAACATGATTGGCTGATGAATAATGCTACATTAATCGAATTAAATAACCTTTTTTTCAAATACATATAAATTTGTTTCAAGAACTGAATGCAATTTCGTTGAATAAAGTATGGTCACACTATATTCAGTGAAATAAGAACAAAGAAAGTAACAGAACAAAAGCTATTATTTATTTTTTGGTAGCACTTCTTACACAAAATCTATACAAAATGTATATACCAAATCAATTCATAAGCATTAAAATCGAAAAACTATTACCTAGGGCGTTTTTGGGTCGTAAAAAATTTGTATAACACATGGGACCATTTGTGAATTGATTCCTGTGTTTTATCTTCCCACCCTGGTATGCTGAGGTAGAATAGTTTCTAATTTGGAAATAAGATGATTATATAATCATTTACCGGCAAGTTCAGTTCACAACAGTGAAAACGATGTAAGTCGTTTTTGCTGATAATCAAATAATAAACCATGTAGAAATTAAGTCGTTTTTGTTTCGAAATCGATTTGTAAAATACATGGATAGATTAGGTTAAAAATTATTGGAACTCTCAAGCTTACGTACCTATTCTCACATATTTCTTCACAGAAAGAAATGAACATATCTTAAAAATGTTTACATTCGCCCCGAGTGATTTCAGTGTTGAAAAACAAATTTTTGATCTGTATATATATAAAAGAGTTTGTCCTGACTGACTGATTGGCAATATTCACAGAGCCTAAACTGTAAGAGATAGATAGCTGAAACTTTCACAGAAGTTTCCATATAAGTTGAAACTGAGCACTAAGGCGGGGTTTTGGAAAATTCCACCTCCAAGGGGTGGAAAACGCCGGAAAAGCTAATATAGGGAAAATTTTGTTTTTCATCCGTTTGAATTCAAAAATTCTGTATGTAAGTATAGTAAGCGAAATAACTGGACACGTGATTTCCCTACTTTATTCCAATTGACTTCAACTCGGTTTGTGAACACATTAAGGAAAATCGTTTTTAACTTTGCGCAAATGCACCCTTCAAGGTCGGATAATCAGGGCCCATCGTTATTTGCGAACCGTTCTGAATGAAATTCGGATTATATGCTCTATGGACCGAATAGATGAAAAAATGATTTTCTCATTAAGGAAAATTTAATCCAAAACGCTGGTGTGGGTGGGTTAATGGCCGAAAGTTATTTGTGAACCGATCTATATATGATATGTCAAATAAATGGAAAAAATTTGTTTGTATTTGGGAAATTTGACTCTAAAGGTAAGAAAGTGTAGAGCATAAGTGGCCAAACGTTATTTTTGAGCCGATCTGTATGAAATTTGGTTTATAAGCTCTATGAGCCAATTAAACAGGATGATATTCCAAACTTTGCACAAATCCACCCGCAAGGCGGAAAATGGGTGGTGGGACTGGGTGCTAAGACAATTGTTATTTGTGAAACGTACTGAATGAAATTCAGTTTGAAAGCTCTCTATGTACATATCCTAATGAAATCACTCTAAAACAAATATGTACGTATCGACAAATGTGATCTTAGTGGAATAAGGCCAATCTACTCATGAAATGAAAAGGAAAATTTAGATTACTTTTAAAAATAACTTTTAAAAGAATGAACAGTATTAAAACTAAGAAAAAGGTTATCTATTTTGAACTAGATTTGGTCATTTTTACAATCAATTTGCAAAGTGTTTTTAGGAAACAAGAATGTTGGGGAAATTTGATTAGCCTTTTCTGTAATTTATAGGCTCAATTGACAGTTAATACATAAGAACAAGATATGAAATTTCTAGAAGCAGATCAAATTTTCTAAAATCCATAAATAATTTAACATTTAAAAGCTACAGTACTGCAAAATAAATAATTGTAAAATTATGTCCAAATTATATCACATTTGGTTAATTTAATTTAATTCATATTTTTTAATCCCTTTTAACTAGCATCAAATAAAATTATCAAAATTTACGGATTTTATTTTTATGAAAATCATTGTCAAAATAATTATATCGACAACTGTATTATGGTTAAGTGATCAACTCTCCTGTGGCTAAGTGAGCCAAAAAGCAACTACGGCATAGGCCAACTAGTACGAAAAGCTGTTTCTGTTTCACTTGTGCGATCTAATACTAGATTTTCCGTATTCCGAATTAACCGAACCGAACCCATCACGGTTCTGCACTGTTCTATCCGGTTTGCTGCAGCCACTCGGACATTGATATCCACGATTTCTTGAAATATTTTTGATTGATGAATTTTTGAATGATCGAGGGAGATGAATCCAATTTTTGTTTGGTGCCGTCGAGTTCAATTTCGTATACTAATTTCCATCCAAAGAAAAGTAAGAAAAATATAGGGACTAGATCAGGTTTCCATCAGTAGATCTTTGAATTATGAAGTGAGTGTGTGAAATGCATTTTTTTTTGTGTATGACAGAGATGGAAATCCCCATATTTTTGTATTATTTTCAAATTCCGTGTCCAATATTCCATATTTCAATCACAAATTTCCATCTCTTCTTGAGGGTGGGGGGCAGGCGGTGGTGGTGGTGGTGTATATTATGATTGATGTACGTTACATTCCGCTAAGCTCATCAAAGCTGGCTGTGATATGCTATGTAAAGCAAAAAATGCATTTCACAACCACTTTGTGAGCTCAGCATGAATGTGCCAAATATATAATATAATTTTTACATGTGGAGGAGAGTACAGAAGAATTGACTAAGGTGTGGGGGAAAGGAGTTTGACAGATTTTGAATATTGGTTTTTTGATGAATGATTTTTACCAGATGTACTGGTTTACATTGAATAAGTCACCCGGAGCGATTTAATTGAGTCAGTAAATCTTCAAAAAGTCTGGTTCATGGGCTTCAATATAAATCGGTTGTAAAGTTGTATTTCTTTTAAAGTATTTTTGTTGATTTTTATTTGATTATGATGTTTTTTGCTTTTATAAATTTGATAAGATTCTTTGTATCTTTTTATAGGAAATGAAAAACTAATGATCGCATCTTGTCTTTGCATATTTTCTAACTTTTTTAAGTGGAAATTACACGGATATGACAAAAAGTCTATCGTTCGGGATATCGAATTGAGAAATAATGGATAAAATCCACGATACGTTCTGAAAAGGTCTCCAAATTAAGTTTAGCGAGGCTCTTAAGGCTTCGGTGGCTTGGCCTCATTCCAGATGGGATAAAAATTTATTTTGACCGTCTGCTAAAATCCAAGTGAATTCAATTCGAGAGAAACGGACAACGGAATCTAGTAACCACAGATTTGATTGTCACTTGCATATACTTTTATTGAACTTGAATTCGAAATACAAACGTTTACACGAAAATCGACTCGAGAAATTCGGAACAGGGCCCATTGACTTTTACATGCAAAATGTAAATTATAAAAAAAATAAATTAGGGAACTTTTTTAAGATTTTTTTTTTCATATAATTTTGAACCGCTTTTTTCTATTTATTGTAATTTTTTTGTTAATTTTTTTAAGTTTCTTTGAACTTGAATAAATTTTTTTTTTTTTTTTTGTTTTTTTATTTTTCAATGAATTTTTTTTTTTTTATTTTTTTTAAGTTTTTTTTGATTTTCAATTAATTTTTTTTTTTTTTTAATTTTTTTAACTTCAATTAGTTTTTTTTTTTTTTTTAGTTTTTTTTCTTAATTTTAGTTTTTTTTTTCAATTTTATTTTTTTATGTTTATCATGTTTTTCATTTTGTTACTTCTTTGAAGGCCATTTCATTTCAAATTTTAAATGTCTTTTTCTTTCAACTTTTTGACGATTTTTGTTTGAATAATTTTTTGTCATGAGCATCGCGTCGCTCCTCAAAGCTGGCTGTGATATGAGTAGGCATAAAAAGGCAAACATTTCACAACCACTTTGAAGAAGGACACAAATCTCCTTTGGTTGTTTGGTTGGTTGATTTGGTTGGATCTGCAGCCTGCGGGCTCCTTGGTCGTTGGATCTTGACTTTTGTTGTGGTATACAGTAGGTAAAAGACAGTGTTTTGACAAAGGATAAATATGAATGCCAAGGGTGGCCATTCAAAATACTAAAAAATACCATATTGTGTGGCCACCCTTGGGCATCAGACACACCATTCTATCGCCGTTTCATTGAAATAATAAGGTTGGACTTGAATCACAATGTTTTCTGGTATCTTCTTCCATTCTTCTAAAGAGCTCGATTTTTGGATTAGCTTGAGACTTCGGACACCTTTTTTGCTACACACCATGATGGAAAGTTTGCGACTTTCCATCCAGATACTGGAAGGAAGTACCATTATTGTAATATCACATCAATTAAAGTTCGTTGTACATAGAATATGACGTGATTTCAAAACTTCTTTTAGTAAATTTGGGAAGTTTCTAACGTGACTAAACAGCTGACGTACTTTTTAAATAATATGAATTTTTCCTTCGTCAAAATATATGTTTTTTTTTGTATTTACAAATCGCTTTAGACCCCAAAAACCACGCAAATCGTATGAGAATTGAGTCGTTTTTGGGACCAAAGCGATTTGTGGAACAATGTTAAAACTAAAAGAAATTCCGTTAGTTTCTTTGGTATACTTGCTCTAAGGACCAGAGAGCATCGGAATAAAATATGAAAAAGTAATAAGAAAGCACTTTTTTTTCCCTTTGTCAAAACACTTTCTTGACTTACTGTATTGTGTTTGCTCCAAATTTCAGATTTCTTCTACACGTTCGATCGTTCTCACGGCAAAATAAATATCAAAAAACGACAACAACAACTGGTGGATGGATGATGAAAATGCAGATGAGATGATAAGACGCAAAAATGAATGAATGAAGTACAATTTTTTTTTTTTTTTTGAAATATGATAACAACAATGAACCAATGCACTTTAATAAACAAAAACAAAAGTTGGCGCCAGTCTTTTGTGATTTTTGGTTGTCAATAATTCTGATAAGACACACACACACAGGCGGCAGCTGCAGCATACCCACCCATAGAAACAAGGAGGATCAACAACATCAACAAAAACAAATGCAATTAAAGAGCCAACGACGCGTCGCGACGTCGTAATAGAAATGTGAGAAGAAGACAAAAACATAATTGTATATATGTGTGTGTGTGCAATTTACAGTTAACAGACGCGCTTGATTGACGCGACATGGCGTCAAGTTGCGCTCTCTCGCTCTTCTTAAAATTTCCGTTATAAAATAAATTAATCCGCCACCGCGTGTGCGCTTGTTGTGTGTGAGAGTGGAAGTAGAATAAGGTTAAAAAACCATATACAAATTTGTATGCCCCGTGTAGGTCAAGATCAGCGACGAAAACAAGTTCGTTGACCAGGTGGCAACTCTAGACAAAGTAAATCAATTATTCAATTTTGTTTCCCCCCTCACTACATAAAAATGAACAAAATAAACAAGTAGCACAAAAACAATAATAAGTAAGCATACATACATACATGAACAACCCGCTAATAAAAATTTCTTCTTCTTGTTGGCCTTCTTATGTTGCCTTGTGCTGTTTCATTCTTGGGCGTCGCTCTTGCACGAGTTCGTTGGCTCTTCTACTTGGCATGTGCATGTGTGTGTGTGAGTGTATGTGTGTTTAGAAAACTGTAAGAAAAGCAAGTGTGTGAAAAATATGGTTAAAACAAAATTCCACCACAAAAATAAAAAGACGTAGGAGAAGTCTTTGGCTCTCTCAGCCTCTCTTTCACAAGTTTACCGGTTTTTTTTTCTTGCAAAAACAAGTCCTACTAGTTTAACACACTACAAGTCAAAAAGAGATGGTCATAACATTTTTAGCAGAGACAAGAACCACATTTTTTTTTTATTTAGGTGTGCTGTGAGAGTTCAAGTGCGTCTCTCTCGCACGCGATGTGCGCGGGAAGAAAAAAATTTCTACAACTGCCATGTGTAAGTGTGTGCGCGGGAATGTTGTCAAGAATTCTAAGAATTTTGCACCAAGCGAGCATAGAAAACGGGGCGCGGACCCCAAATGAGAATATGGCAAAATAAATTATACATAAAATCATTTAATGCGTCGTTTACAAAAAAAAATCTAAATTTAATTTTTTGAAGAAAAAATGCAATTCACGCAATAGCACACACACACAAACACACATATGCAAAGAGCAGAAAATGCTTTGAAGTCGCCAACAGTTTTTTTTTTTAATAAAATATTTTATTTTATTATACTTTTTGATTTACGTTTTCATTAATTACCCACTAAATAATAAGATATTAACGTAACAATAACAACAAAACCACGCCGACAACGCGGTTGCCGTTAAACACCACAGAGAAACACGACCGCATCGCAAACACTTTGAAAGACAACTGCGAAATGCATTGGATTAGTATGACCATAAGTGGCTAAGGGGAATTTACTGAATTGAACGATTGGGTGGGGGGAAAATACTAACAAAAAGTATTTTCATAAAGAAAATTCTTTTATTATTATTAAATAAATGATAAATTAATAAATGATAAATTATATATGATAAATAAATATATATAATAATTATAATAAAAAATCAAATGATTTTGATTGATAATAAATAAAAATCAAATGCTTTAAAATTAGATTACAATTTATAAATTTTGGATTTGATGTAATTTTTTTGCAACTTTCGTGGGTCCCGAGCTTTTTGGTAAAGGCCAATTCTCAGATGCCAAAAATTTTATTTTCGTCACAATGCTTCATATGAACACACTTTTGTAGAGCTTTGAAATCAGAATGCTTTTGAACAGCTGTCTTATTTATATGAAGCATAGTGCCGAAAATAAAATTTATGTCATCTGAGAATAGGCCTTAAACTCGAAAATTGTTCATCATAATGATTTTAGATTTTACTCAATGTACAGTTTTATTTAAAGAAGCTGCTAAGGAAAATACCAATTGGAATTGAATATTAAACAGGGCTGACAACCTATCAAAATTGGAAAGGTGTTCACTCTGAGGTTCATAACTTTTTGGTTAAGGATCACGGAGGGGAGATCTGAATCTTCGGTGAAGCTTGGTTAAGCCTCTTGAAAAGGAATTTAAAAATTTATTTCATAGCATGTATATACTTTATGTGAACTCCTGGATAAAATATTAAATTTTCCCAGATTATTCTTATCAATATGGCAATGGGCTCTTTGGTTAGATAAAACAAATTAAAGAGAACAAATACGCAATCGATATTTTTTTTTCTATTTTCAAATTCGGTAATTGGGATTATAGATTTTTTTTGTGAAGTATGAGCTCTAAATAGTAAGTAGAAAAGACAAAATGAATAACGCAAACTTATTGTGAATCAAAGGGAACCAGGAAATAATACCGGAACCCCCCGGAGTAAACCGTTCAAAGCCAGGTTCCGGTATCGCAACCGGAACCGATATTAAAATGTTTTACAACCGAAAACCGTTATTATAGCCACCGACAAAAAAGGAACCATTCCGAAACGCTTATACCGGTATCGTTTCGGTTTCATATTATTTTTCTTACTTTTTAATGATTGTTTATAATATAAATATATTTATTTCAACTGATAAAAAAGCAATATATTTAGATAAAGAAAAACCAGAATCAATTATTTTTCTTTTCTTTGTTAAATATAAACCTTCTAACTAAATGTAAAGGATTTGTAAGTCTTACAAAAATCCTCGCGTGAATATAGAATCGTCAGAAAAATGATAATATAAATTTTAGAAATTAAGTTTCTGGATTTTAATCAAATTTCGAACACAAAAAATTTAGTTTTAATTTTTTTTAAAATGTAATTTTAGGAAAATCTAAGGGCAGATATATTGGATTGTAATCCTAAAGTATGTGCTCAAATCTATTCCAAGATCTCTAGTTTTGACGGAAATATATAAGATTTTAAAGCGGATTATTTCAAACCATTATTGAGAAATATTTGTCAGCTTTATGAGAAATGATACTAAGGCGAGTTAGTCTGGTCAGCATAAAAATAGAGAATTACAGGATTCTTAATTCCAGGTTTTTTCAGAATGAAGGGATACTAGCAGAAGCTTGGACAGAAGCGTTTAGCGAAATTGTTCGTCCAAAAATTAAAAAGTCTTGAAATCGATATATTTAAAAAAAAACGTTTTTTATAGTATAGTACCGGAATCGATATTCGTTTCGGGATTAATCTTCTCAAAACATGAGAGATTTTAAACCAACCGAAAAAGATTTCCGGGACACCGAGAATTGGTTGAGTTGGAATGTTGTTGGAAGAGATTTTCGTGACTCCTCTTATATGGATGAATCAGTCAGTAGGACTTAGAGATTTATATAAGTACAACGTAAAGTCCTTGTGAAACTACGAAAAACTAGCTTGATACATTTTTAAAATTTATTGAACTCCTTTTCAGGCTCCGAATGAAAAAATTAATATGCACAGATTCAGAATTGCGTAATAACTCGACTTCGGAGCGGTTCAGGATCTTGAAATTATCAGAACTTATTATCAAAAAAAAAGTATAAGTAGTCTTCATACTACATTTTGTAGCTCTAGCTAACCCAGAGTTTTGTTTGTTCTGGTCTATATACACTTCACGAAATATAGTTATGTAATATACAGGAAATAAGATGACTGTGTCAAGTTTAGAGCTCAAAAGTATTAAATCAGAAAGAATATTTTCGGAAAAGCTGAAAGGCGGTACCCTATCGTTATGCTAATTTTTATACCCTGTATTTAGAAGTAAGGATTGAAAATGTTTCCTATAAAATCAAAATTTATTTATATATAATTAATTATACGTATTGCAATTTAAATATCTCAAAAACTTCTTTGAATTTTTTATTAAATAATTATGATTTAAAATAATAATATAAAAATATACCAACAAAGTATAAAAACGGTAAACGGTCACTCTACAAACTACTGCCTGACTTTTGCTTTGCTCGCTCATTCACACACTATGCCTCCCTCGCTCTCTTTCCCGCTCGTTGAATAAATGCGGCGGCATAAATAACAACAAATGCGGCTTCGGCTTCTTTTAGCTTTTGGGGGCTTATTGTAGTTGTTGTTTTTGTTTTGGTGCTGCCAGAATGTTTCGCACGCTGCTGCTGCTGCTGCAGTAGGATCAACATGTTATTGACACAGCCCAGACGTTGACTTCGGTTTGGTGGAGCAAAAATGCACACAAACAAGAAGCGAGGCAGGGCGGTGGTACAAAAATAAAACCCAGGGACAGGCGGCGGTGGCGGCAGCAGGCAGGTAGCCAGCCCAAAACGGGACGAACAGGATGAAACTCAGACGACAACAACAACAACAACTTTCTGCCTCTTTGGCGAATTCGTGGAACTGGGGATTCTGGTTGATGCGCAGGCGCGCACGTAAACAACATTCCACAAGAGATTTCTCGATTCAGGTCCACCATTCCCTTTTCTTTTTTTCAAAAGATTTTTCTTAATGTGCGCGCCAAAAACTTGAGAAGAGAATTATGATTATTTTTGTTACATTAGGTTGCCAGATCTTTGACATTTGCACCCAAAAAGAACGCCCACAAACTACTTATTTCCGGTAGACAGTTTCAAGTCTTGAAAGAAGTGGGTCGTCGACATCGACACCATTCCAAAGCCAATTGACGTCACACACACACACACACACTAAAAGTCAAACCTGACACAATGTTTTCTGGGTTACCGCTTGCGGATGTTGTATTGAGTGTTTTGCTGCCGCTCTCTGTCTTATTGGAGATCTTTAGGAATTCATATGAATAACACTTTTTCTTGAAGACATTCTTCTCTTTGAAATTCAAAATTAACTGTTATTTGTGTGTCGCAACTACTAGAACATACAGGTTCCAACTGTACCAAAAACATGATGATGATGATGATGTACAACACAAATGTTAATAGATTGCCCTAGGACCTGAGCTTGCTTCGGCCCTTCTACTCTCACTCATTCTCTTTGTCCGCTACGCTTTTGCACTTGCATTCTGTACCAGTTGTTGTTGTTGCTGTTGTTACAATTGTTGCACTTGTTGTGTGCGGTTTAGGACATTGAACCACCATCCCAGAGACAAATGCAGAAATTGCACACGCAACTTCTGTGAAGGGGAGGCACATCAATTTGTAGAAGAAGAATACAAAAAAATCAATAAAACTATGTCCGACGATGACGATAAAAGGTCATGCTCAAATAAATTGTCTGTTTTTTTTTTGTTTGCCAATTGCTGCTGGGTCGTCTAGTCTGGGTCGCGTCGCGAGACGTCCGACTAGACTACATGCAAATTGTAACGGTAATTATTAGACGAACACACACACACAAACAAACACACGCGTGTTTTTGCTCTCAAATTATTTGCTCGCTCTCTCTCTCTTTCTGGTTTGTGTAGAGTTCGACGGCCTTCTTACGTAAAAAACAGCAACAAAGCGCAGCGGCATTTTTTGTTTCTAATAAGCAAAATGAGGGGGATTCAAAGAAGGGGAGCCAACATTTGCAGCGTTGCCATATCGGGCGGGGAAAGGCAAGGCAGCAGGCAAACTCGTTTTCAACTGTGTCTTTGCAACTGTACAAGAACAACATACAAATAACAAGAGCAACAACAACAACAAAAACCAAACACACAGCGCAGACGCCAAGCCCACCGCATTCCCCCGGCACCGCTACCCATTCACTACTCACTGTCTGTTTGTCTGTCTCGCCTGCCCGTCCGTCCATCCGTCCGGGTGTATGTGTATGTGTGTGTGTGTGTAAGCGATTTTTATTTTTCTGAATGTAAAGGAAGTGGCACGTACTGTACTACTCTCTCTACACACCGCCGCCTGCTACCGGCAATAATAACAACAACAACAACAGCAGCAGCAACGGACAGCCGGATCAGACCGAGGAATGAGAGCGTTGTGTTTCATTTGCCATTTTGTTCCTAAGCAGCGCGCACCCAATCGCACAGTGGTTTGAAAAGTGAAATTTGACTTTTGTTGTCGGCAAGTGAGATGAGCTGGCGGAGGGGAGAGAGAGATCAGGAGATAAGGGTGATGAGAGCGAAAGTTGAACGGAAATCCGTTTTGTGAGGGTCATTAATTCATTGTTGTTGACTGAATTTGAAGAAGGAATATTATATTTAAAATTTTAAGAGAATAATCATACATAAATTAAAAGTAATAACTAATTAAACAAAGCTTTAAAAATTTGATCTTGTTTTAAAACTAAGGGGGATTTTGTCTTTTTATAGTTTAAGTTATTAAGCTAATTTCAAACAGGCTAATAATTTGCCCAAATTTATGTAAATAACTATTACCTTACATTTTGAAGGACTTTAAACTGAAGCTATGGATCCACCTACAAATAATGTGCTCAAAAAGTTCTGAAAATTTCCCTATTTAGGCCTATTTTGCCAAATTTTAATCAAAATATGGTCAAATTTTTTGCCTGTGTAAACTTAGCTTTACACTGTGCGACAAACTCCACCTTTTTATGATTTCTCCGGCATTAGGACCCTTTAATTTTGAAACTTTGTTTTTATATCAGCATCACCGCATACCCAGTTTTTTAATTACAGCCTAGAATCGCGATCTATGGGTATAAGGTAATACTTACAGAAGTCCCAAGTTTATGAATTTAGGGGCCTACTTACAGGGGTAATTTTTGAAAAGGAACTGTGTCATAATTTGTAACAAAATCTACGTTTTAGTTTTGCAATTGCTGATTTAAAAAATAAAATATAATTTTCTTTATCTATAACTTCATACAATAACGCCCAAAGTACAACCAATATTTTAAAGTTCTTTTCTCATCACTGCAACCATTATACATTGAGAAATTGGACATGTTTTTTTTTATCAGAGATGTAAACTGCTCGGGAATTAGGGATAGTTTGGTTTACTGATGTTATGAAGCACCGGTTCGGTTCTGAACGTAGTTTTTGGAGCTTATCAAACCGTGGATTCGGTTTGGTCTAGTGGTTCACGCTTCCTATATTTTCAGGCCTGTTTTCGGCTACGAATTTCTAAAAATTATACATATCCATATGGAAATGTTCAATTTTAAATTTCTAAAAAATTATTTATTTATGTCCACCGTCCCCAAGTCCCAGGATTATATTTCAAAAGTTCCCTTAACACCTCGAATATCGGTGTATATTTATTATAATCACAACCACTATGGTTTCCACGAAACCAAAGTGCGAGTTAGTCCATTAAGGTTATTTTTAAAACAAGAAGAGCTCTTACCAATCTTTTAAACTCGACTAGGATATAAAGAATAAAGTGCCGAACACGCAAGAACCAACTCACTCAATTCCATTTAAAACCAAGAATATTAAGAAAACAAAGGAGAATTTTTGAAGTCGTTCAGAACCAGATTATATGGAAACTCTGAAATATATTATCTGAAACAGTCATACCAGCGATGCAATCAAACGGTTCTTCATAAAGGAAATAAGGCTGGGTTTCCCCTGGTTTCGACTAGACATGTTTTCAATGTCAAATGACAAGCTATTCACAATGTAAATATGACAACATGAAGGCCTACAAGATTAACATGTTTCTTGCATTAATCGTTACAATTACTTCATTATATCCTTTTGTCATTTAAAGACTTTTTGGGACGAGTTGAATAAAATTTGTTGTGTTTTTTAGAAATTTAGAATAATGGGAATTTTAATAACAAATAAATGCTTGTATTATTTTGCTTGACAAAAAATTATGATTAGCGAAGAAAAAAAATTTGGTAATGTTTTGTTTAAAAAATGCATCTCCTTTAGCTTTTTTCTAGTATTCTAAATAATTTAATGAAAAAAAAAATAGTTCCTGAACCTTTTTGACATTATATAGAAATTTTTGGGTTGGAAGAAATTTTCGTGACACCTTCTATTATATAAAATTAATCGCATGTATGTTACTAAAAAATATTTTCAATCCAATCCAATCATGGGGATCTATTTAAATATTGATATTTTAGGCGTGCTTTTTTAAACAATATTTACATACATTTCATGCATGACTCGATCCACTGTGCAGCGTCTGAACCGACCACACAAACAGCTTACTTGCGTCAGTGTGGCAGACAGACAAGTCTGTTCAAGAAGAAGAAGAAGACGACAATGAGACAACGACCGAAGAGGCTCTGTGGCAAGGCAAGTGTGTGTGGACGAGGGCGGGCTGCGGGTGTGCCGCAATATTATAAACAGGAAATGGAATTTACAAACACATACATACACACGCACACACACACACATACAGAGGCCACAAATTGGTGATGAGCCGACAAACGGATGCGCTTGCTTAATTGACAAATGGGCACACAAGAGAGAGAGAGAGGAGAGACAGAGTGAGAGCGTAGAGTTGATTGAAATCAATAGTAGCCAAAACACAGGGGCGTAGCCGGCAGGTTTAGGTCTTTATTAATAACAAAAATATTTAGAATTTAATTTGTTTAAAACAATCCTCTAAAAATTAACTGGGGCTACACCTCTGGCTTTAAGCAAGTGAGTGGAATGTGTGAAAAAACGCGGCCAATGACGCTAGATGTCTGGAGAAGACTGAGAGAGCAACCAAAGAATGTGGAATTCAGGAATGTGGTTTAAGTTTCTTTTAGTAATGAGGAAAAAGCCGGGTTTATATGCACATGCATATACACATTCATATGTGGGTTTATTTGCCTAAGAAATGCACAACTTTAACTTTTTTTTTTTGCTTTTAAAATAATGACATGTCTGTTATATGATACAAATATTTGGGCTTAATTTTGGTATTTTAATACACAAATACATACATATGCGTGCATGTGCAACGCAATTGCAGATGGCGTTGTCGCGTGTGTAATAAGCAATGAATGAAATTTGGTTGTACACACACACACACACACCCACAAACTTTCTAGAGCAAAGAGAGAAAGTCTACGCACACACAGTTATCAAAATTACTGTTCACTCAAATGACGTAGGACGTAGTAAAATTTCATAGTTCTGCAAAACCAACAACAAAAAGTCTCCACATTTAAAATAAACAAAAAAAAAATGCCGCAAAAGACGCAACTGTATTGAAATGAAAGAACGGCATGGTCCATATGAAGAAGGGAGATGGCTTTAGTACACACTCACACATACACACTTACTAACTGCGTAAAAATGGCCGAAATAAATTTTTTGGAAACACACTCACACACGCACTAACTTTTTAGATACTATTCGATTAATCATCACTGACTTTTGATTATGTTGCACTTACTTTATTATTTTTCATATAGTTTATGCACTTTATTTGATTATTTTTAGGCCATTTTAATTAAAAAAAGGAAACATTTATAGATCCGAAACGCGTCTAATTTCTTTTCAGCTAGCGTTTGGAGCAGTGTGACCAAACACCGATACCTATTTTTTTAAGTTTATCGCTGCGCTGGCGATGGGGGTAAGAATATCGATAGTGAATATCGATAACAGTATTGTTGAAATTCTTTCAACTGGGGTGGCAACTCTGACTCGTTACTCGAGTACCTCAAGCGACGCCATTTCAAAACAAACGCGCGGCAACGAATTACTTTTTTTTTACTAAGAAAATTTGAAATGGGTGCCAAAGCAACAAAAATGGAGGGCAGCTACTTGCCCGATACTCCCACACTAAACAAATTACGCCTGGCAAGCCAAAACCAGCAGCAGGAGCAGGTGGAAATGGAAGCCACCACGCCAACGCGAGAGTCAAATCTGCTAGATCCACGCTCTCCCAATGGTTGTCGCACTCCACTTAATGTAAGTGTTAACCATATAAGTATAAGGGAAACCATTTTGTATGTAAATGTTATGATAAAGTTTCTACAGGAGCGGCCGGAGCAGAAGCATCAACAGCTGGATGTTCCCACTTCTGCGGGCGAAACTGCGTTCGCTCAGTTTAGAAAGCGTTTAATGAAAGGCTTCTCCTTAAATGATCCACGTTCGCCCCAACTGAATCGCACGCCCTTAATATTGGATGAGGTGCGTTCCCTTAATATGGATGACACTTTTGCTGATCTTTTTGTGGACACACGTGCACCCGCAGCCGCAGCCTCGACAAGCCCCACCGAAACTCCCACACAAGATGTGTCGTTGGAAAGCTTTGGCACCCCTTTGAGCCACAACAATAGTTCCCTGGAGATCATTTCCTTGCCCTATGATGCCGAGGACACAATGCCCTGCGAGGCCAAGCTACAGAGTACACCCATGCAGGAACAAAACCAATATGATCCACGTTCGCCCAGCATTGGTGTGGAACGTACGCCCATCATTTTCTGTGACGATGCCGAAGATGAGGCACGCGAGGCTCAAATGTTGGAACAAATTCTTGAAACTCTAACGCTTAATCTTAGCCACGAGAGCAGCATGGCCTCCTGTGCCAGTGCAGCCAACGAAATGCCACCTGCCAATAAACATTTGGAGCGCGTACGCTTGGGCAATAAACGTCGTGTGGCTCCGCGCAAGCCCGCTCGATCCAGTAAGGCCCAAATCTATGTGGATAAAGAGGCGGATCATTCACCAAAGCCGACTACTCCCTTGGCAACGGGACAAAAAAGGACGCCCTTGAGCTGTGTCAAGAATCGTCCACATTTGCGTTCACGCTCCGTGGAGAAGGTTTTGGGCAAGTCGCCACAACTGCCGCTTCAGTCGTTTGATGATCAATTTAATCCCTCCGATTTACGTCGGAATGTGCCCAGTTTGGGTATACTGTTGGCAGGCGAGGATAGCTTGGATAACTCTATTTACTAAAATTGATTTAGTAGTTCAAAAAATCACATAATCATTAAGCCACCAACACATCATCATTATTTCATTCATTCATACATATATAACATATCTTTTTAAATAAATTTTTATATACCAATGAACAAGCTGAAAAAAGTTTGAGAGAAAGACGGGAAAGAGATGTAGATGTTCCAACAAGCAAGAGCTTTTTAGAAAACATCATGAAGTTTCCTTCATCGTGTAAATCCCGACAAACTTGTGCATGGCTACTTACTTTTAATAGCTGGTGAAGGTGACCGAATGTGTAAAAGCAAAATACGGCCACTTGTGAAGGTCTCATCCCATTATAGTTAGGCAACTCAACTTGGATGGATCACTCCCTTCTTGATTGAAAATGTCATCGCTCCGAAAACACTCCTAAGAGGTGTAGCTGTGAAAGACCCTTTTGATGTCAAATTCATCGATTTAAAAGTAAGTCAAAATTAAGCGTTTAATAACGATTACCTTTCACGTGAGAGAAAACTGAAACAGGCCTGATAACCTTTTACCGACTCACTCATTTTGGCAACGTCCCGGAATCGAACTTCGATTCTTGATTATTCCCTCTATCAAGGCAAATGCAAGAACAAACTATGACAAATTTGGGTGGTTATAATCAAGGCTGTAAACCTCCATAATTATACTCTGTACCGAAGATAAACGATAGTAGAGTTGCCACCCTCACAATTTAAAAAAAACGTCATATCTGTAATAATTTTAAAAATATATTGTTTAAACCATTTAGGCATACATTTTAATCGTCATTTCTTACTGATTCACCACATTTCCAAATCAGATGAACGATTGTCCAGTTATATACAAAACAATTAATTACGATGGGCAGCACTGGCCGATATCGTTTTCATTACGTAGTTTTCATTTACGTACAATCTTTGACAGGTACAGAGTATATTAAGTCGGGCTTTCTTACTTGTTTTAGATGAGGTTCGGTTCGGGGGTTCGAACACGGGAGGATATATAGGTTCGGTTCGCGGACCGGTTCCTGCAACCCCTTAACTTCAGGTTTTGGTTTGAACCTTGAATCACTGGAAAAAACATTTGTTTTCAAGACTTATTTAAACGTTTTTTCGTATTTTTTTAACACTTGTTTAGTTTAAGTCGCAAATAAGGAAAAACTTATTACAGACCTTATGTTAAATTATATTTTTTTCTGATTAAGAAGATTGACTTGATATTCTGCAATTCGATATAAGAAAACGATTGCAACAACAAGTCTTTCCAGAGATGTCAGAGTAGTCCAAAATCTACCAGTTCACCTGGACATCGAGGCAAATGTGAAGCAGGCAATCTTTTGTAAGGCAGAACGCTGGAATGCTTATGGCAACGTGTAGTGGTGAGACATAGCCAACTCGATGTGCAAAGCGCTCAACAAACCTATGGAGTCTAAAAGGGTATTTAAAACATCGGCGGAGCCATTGTTAGCCTTCTATTATATTAGATAATTTTCCGTCATTGATAGCATGTTTGTTAAAGGTGAGCACTTGCTGAGGTGGCTATAAACGCGTGGTGGCTTTATTTCTTAACATAATCACTTCTTGGAATCACTTTGGAAAGTTCGGAAAATCGGGAAACGGGATCAGGCTTTATAATATAATATCCGTGATGCAGTGAATCGAACCAAAGCTGCGGTTCAGATTGCTACGAAACCATATTATAATCCAAACCGGTGGATTAAAATCTCTGTGAACCACAGAACCGATCTACTCCTAAGGGGGGTCTTCTACCTTCAAATCATATTCAAAAATTCGAAATAGTTTAGCAGATATTGTCATTTTAGTAGAGCAATGTTATTGCTCGAAGCTTTAAGTGCGTTTTTCTCGAAACCACGTTTTTTAACCAGGTAGCCATGATTGAGGAAGTTCTACTTAACCGATTTTGATCAGACATGTTGCAATCGACGAAGAATTGATGTAATTCAACTGTACCTCAATCAAGAGGAAAAACATTTTTTTCTTTTTTTTTTACACTAAACTACAAAACAAGACTTAAAAAATGGAATGATTTTTTTTAAATTGCCGCCAAATTGAAAAATATGATTGAGGTTCGGGCCAGAATTATATCAATTCTGATGATAACCTCATTTACCGTTTTCATTTTTTTTTTCAACTTTTTTTTTGAGACCTTAATTGGCAGATCGATAACTTGTTGAACAGCCCTCGAACTGCAAAATATTTATTTTTTTATTAATAAATAACACAAAACAAAATTGAAAAATCTCTTATTGCATTCTCTTTAGAATTTAAAAAAAAAAAAACACTCAAAAAACCATTTTTATAGACCCCCTTAAGAAAATTTAAAAATATAATTTTTTGTTTATTTTTTTGTCATGATACATTAACTATGAGTTAAACAAGCTATCGTTCGTTTGAATCCATAATTGCGGTAAATAAGCGCCCAATTTTGATAATAAACGACCCTGAGTTTTGCAAAATTCTTAATCCAATTCTATATAAACTTTTAGGATTAGCGAGTATAAACTTTGTCAGGTACAGGTTATACAGGTTATCGGGCTTGACCGATTTCCAATATTTTCTAGCATTGTATTGCATAGAAGATGGTTTTTCAAAAAAGACTGCAACAACTGGAAGTTAGACATGAAAAATAAACAGATAACGCCAATATAACGATTGGATCCGATTACTTTAAGCAGTTTAACCGGGATAAGGTTTTACTTGGGTTACCAGTTAGAAGGCATCAGCGGATCTCGACCGATAAATAAAACATTCAGCCCTGTTCCGAATTCCGAGTCGATTTTCGTGGAAACGTTTCTATTTCGAGTTTAAATAAATTATTTGTATAAAGAATGTAAGGAATGTCAAGGAAAAAAGAATACGTCATCTAGTAACCACAGATTTGTTTGTCTTATAGGTGAATTAATAAAACTAAACGGTCGCCCGACTGTAGTACTGTTTTTACTGATAATTTAAAGTTTGAGTTTTTTCAAAATCGGGGGTGGCAACTCTTTCGACTATCGTTCATCTGGTTGAAAACGATGTACGGGCTCGATGTAATGATGGGTGTTACCGTTAAAATAATAAAATTGTATATATTTCTATTAACATAAACATATCTATTTAGTCACGCGGGAATCAGCGTCTGCGCGGCCTCTCTGCTCTCCTCTCATACTCGTCTGCCTACTTACACAAATATCTATTGGACAGAAGGGAGGGGGAAACTGAAGCGGCGCAGTCCAGTGCTCAGACAGACGGACATGGCTTATCCCGGCTGTGATGCTGTCGTTTCTTTAGGGGTCGGGCGTTATACATGCACAAACCCAATAATTGGTCCTCGTGGTAAATAAAATTCAAAGTAGAAACGTTTATACAAAAATCGACACGGAATTCGGAACAGGGCCGATTGATTCTGCTAACTGCGTCTATTTTATTGATCAAGAAAAAGGTCTCATTTTAAAGTAACTTTTGAAGAAAATAATTTTACATTTTTATAATTTTTTGGTTAATAAACCAAATATTATTTCCAATATTTTTAGATATCCATTTCTACCTCGCAAATATAATTAGTGGTTAATTCGCATGGACGATCGTTCATATCGTGATTAAGTTCTGATCTAAGCTCTACACAATTTTCGGTGTGCCCATTATTGTTGGGCTCTCCAGGACCCCATTTTAGAAAGATTGCTTCTAAGCCTGTAGTCTCTGATATGTATACACCCTCCTTGCCTATGTCATTTATGTCCACCCAATAACTTTTATTTTGTTGTATGGTTTTCTTCACTGCCTCTAGTTCTTCTTCGTTTTGAATGCTAAATAGGTGGGCACCCAACTTATGACATTTCTTAACAGCGTCCTGCCAATTGAGTCGCTCTTCATTTTCAATATAATAATAGTTTGAACCGATTCTTGTAAAGTTTTTCAAAAAATTGAGCTGAATTTGTAAAAAGTTCTTCAAATCAGTGATTACTTCTGCATATGAAGCAACTTGTAGCTGAGCGTCTTTCAGTTGTTTTTCCGTTTCCTTTAATTTGTGAATAGTATCCTGTTGCTCCTTAAAGCGACTCTCTAAATTCTCAAAATGCGGTTGGTTGTCCATTGAACGCTCAGCAAATGTGACTTGAAATAGTTTGTAAAAGTCATTGGATGTTTTTAGCTTAATTTCACAGGCGTCTAATCGTTTTTGAATAGAGGATATATAACGCAATATGGGTTGGACGACCTCATAGGTGTCGGGGGATTCGGATTGTGATTCGGCTTTCTGCACAAGAAAATATAAAAGCATTAAGAATCGATTTTACTTGCTGCAGCATCTGAAAAGTACTCACCACTTGCAAAATGACTATGGCCAAAATAAAAAATAAAACTATGTACCGCATTGTTCGATCTAAAAGGGAACAAATAAATTTTGGAATGATTTTAAAATCGATCCAATCACCTTATTTTATACCAAACTGAGAATCATTTTTTCACAATTTTTCTTATCAATGAAATGTCCGGTCAATTCCATACAGCTGATAAGACTAAACAGAGATTCTGCATGTTTATAATGAAAAAAAATTTATGATTTTTCAAACTTTGCGAACATATATATTTATACCCTTGCAGAGGGTATATTAAAATTGTGCTGATGTTTGTAACGCATAGAAGGAAGCATCTCCGACCCCATAAACTATATATATTCATGATCAGCATCAATAGCCGAGATGATCTAGCCCTGTCCGTCCGTCTGTCCTCCCGTCTGCCCGTCTGTCTGTTTCGATGTTATCTCCGCCCGCAGTTTTGAAGCTATCTTGACCAAACTTTGCAAAAAGTCTTTAAATACATATAGGCTGCACATTTGTCGGAACCGGCCGTATCGGATCATTCTATTATATAGCTGTCATAGAAAAGATCGCTCAAAAAACTAGTTCTAGTAAGAAAAACTTTTTTGTTTCATATTGTAGCGTCACATTATTTTCTTACCATAACCATAACACTAAATTACTTAAAAGTAACAGTAAAATGTAAAAAAATTTGTATTAGGGTTACACTATTTAAAAATCAAACTAATAGAAAGACTAGTACATTAACAGCAAAAAAAAAAAAAAAAAAAATATTGTAGCGTCACCAAACTAGGTATAATGGTTTTTTGTCTTTTTTTCAACCGATAGTTTTATGAAATAATTTTTTCTGGTTAAGGATATCCAAATACATATTTTACAAAAAATCTCTCGATGGGACAATCAATTAAATAGCAAGGAAAAATAGTTTTCTAAAATAAAATTTTGTATAGTAAAAATAATATTTTGTGAAATATTGTCAACCACGGCGGATATTAAAATGTTGCTTTCAAATTACTTCGTTGATTTGACATAACTCAAATCAGGAGTCCAAAAAAACTTTTAAAAATTTTATATAAGGAAACGATTTTTCCTCGCGCATTAATTGATTGTCCCATCGCACAGTGGTCGATTTCATAGGTCAAAAATAAAAGTCAAAGTAAAAAATTTGTCTCCAAATGTGTCATCACTAATTCTTAAAACAACATGAAATTTAATGGTAAATCCCAGCAAGCAAAGTTAGGAGCGCTCAAATCTATGTGTCTGAAAAAAACCGAGCTTCAGAGCGTTTTTGGAGTAAACACATAAATTGGAGCGTTTTCGGAGCACATTCAGTGTTTTCTAAGCCCGGGCTCATAAAAAAAGCTCCTATGTCTGAGCATGTTCGGAATTATTGTAAGTAATAAGTGAATAAAAACGGCGCTTAAAAAAAATAAGAACCTTTTATGAGGCGATTCAAGTGCCTAAAAAATCAACTTTTATGTGCCTTTTCTTAGGGTTTTCAATGCTTCATTGGGAGGGTGAAAGCACTTATATCAGAGTCAGAAAAGAGTCAGATTGAACTCAGAAATCATCCACATTAAGTGCGACCGTATACATAGAAACAAACGCTCTTTCCGGACTCTTTTTTGGACACTATATGACTGTGAATGCTCATAAAAAAGTGCCAGAAAAGAGTCAGTAAACGCTCAAATTGCTTGCTGGGAAGTTGCTTTTGTTCTATTTCAATCGTATCCTTTACGAATACATACATAAGAGAGAGAATAAAAACACGTCGACTTTGCTGTTTGAGACGCATGAAAGTGAGCTCTTTCTGGAAAAATTTAATTAAAATATTAAATCATTTGGTATTGCGGCGCATTAAAATGAATACTGAAAAAAGAGGTATTAACTATATATTTGAGTTGTTTTCATGTTATAATATGTTGTGGTTTTGTTATAAAATGTGTTTTTTCTCAGTTCCATTGTGATTGTTGTACCCAGCAAAAAAGTTAAAAGTAAAAGTTGTGTTGCCCGTCATTCCCCGGAATGAAACTTTATTTATAATATTAGTTAATGTTATAAGATTCTAAAACTGTTTCTTTCAGCTGCGCGCCTTTGCGCCCCTTTGAGTTATCTTCAATAACAGAAAGCGGTCTTGTGAGTTTTTGGCAGCTTTGTTGTGGGAATTTTTGTGCTATGTTGTTGTTTTCTTTATTTGTGCTTTGTATTGCTGTTCTATTGTAATTTATGTACTTAAATGTAGCTGATTTAAAAAATTATTTTAAATTAAAATGAAAATTAAATTATTCTAATTTTAATTTTATTGAACTTTTTACCTATATATTGGCACATCCTTTCAATGCAAACTATCTCGCCTACATAATTTACCAGGGACCGTAACAGTTATAAGTTTTATCAAAAAAGTCATTATTTAACAGTTATATTTTGCGTTTTATAATAAAACTTGGGAAATAACAATTATTTTTGGATTTTTATTTTAAAACTCCGGAAATACCAATTATTTTATGATTTTAATTTTATTACTCTGTTCATAACAGTTATTTTTGATTTTTATAAAAACGAGAAGGCAAAGCTAACTTCGACTGTGCCGAAGTTTTAATACACTTGAAAAACTTTACTCCAGCTGATCTAACCGGTAAAATATATAGAGGATATAGTTATCAGATATTTTAAATTTTTAAATCATTGATAACAAAAATTTGATACCATAAAACAAAACTTTTCTTAGTAAAGCACATTTTTCGACCGATCGGTCCTATGGCAGCTATATGCTATAGTCCTCCGATTTTGATAAAATCTTCCAGAATTGTGTTAACGCATATAAAACTAATATATACCAAGATTGGTGACGCTACGATGAAAAATAAAAAAGTTTTTCCCACTAGAACTATTTTTTTGACCGACCGTTTATATGGCAGCTATATGCTATATTCATCCGATTTTAATAAATTTTTCCACAAATATGTAAAATCATCTAAAACTAATATATACCAAGATTGGTGACGCTAGAATAGAAAATAAAAAAGTTTTTCTCACTAAGACTTATTTTCCGACCGATCGTTCCTATGGCAGCTATAAGATATAGTCATCCGATCCGGCCGGTTCCGACATATTAGTTGCGTGCAGCAAAAAGAAGACTCTGTACAAAATTTCAGCTCGATAGCTGTAAAACTGAGAGACTAGTTCGCGTAGAAACAGACAGACAGACAGACGGACAGACAGACAGACGGACGGACGGACAAGCGGAAATGAACTCGGCTCGTCGTCCTGATCAAGAATATATATAGTTTATGGGGTCGGAAATTAATATTTCTATGCGTTACAAACTTCTGGGCAAAATTAATATACACTTTTCAAGTGTATAAAAATTTTCATGATAACAGTTATTGATGACTTTTATAAATAAAAGTCATCAATAAAAATTATTCAAAGACTTTTATTTTAAAAGTCATAGCATAAAAGTCATTTGCATATATCGCAATGATAGAGCCATTGAGGACCAAATCGAAAAACTTATACTTGATCAACTCGGCAAGAGTAAACGACCCACTTCGTATTTGTTTTTAAGCCAATTGACATAGACATCGACTTAATGAAATATTGGGAAGAAAAAAATTTGCTCTTTCCCATTTGTATCAACTGACAAAGGTTGTCAACAGCGTGCCCGCTACTCAAGTAAGTGTAGAGAGAGGATTTTCTGCACTAAAATTGGTATTGACACACTTGAGATATAATTTGTCTTCCGAATCCTTGCAAAAGATTTTACTAATAAAATTAAATAATAAATAAAATTTTAATTTGATGTTACTCGAACTAGTCAAACTGATTAAGATTATGTTTACAAGTTTTTCCTCAATGGCTTTATTGTTGCGATATATGCAAATGACTTTTATGCTATGACTTTAAAAACAAAAGTCTTTGAATAATTTTTATTGATGACTTTTTTTAAATAAAAGTCATCAATAACTGTTATCATGTAAAAAAATTTATAAAAATAAAAAATAACTGTTATGATCAGAGTAATAAAATAAAAATCATAAAATAATTGGTATTTTCGGAGTTTGCAAAATAAAAATCGAAGAATAATTCTTAATATAAAACTTTTATATAAAAATTGCAATATAACTGTTAATTTCTATTTTAACTGTTACCAGTAACTGTTATATCCGGTCCCTGTAATTTACTGATTTTTTTTTCTTGTATTATAAACTTACTATAAACTTGTTCTTAATTAAAAAAAAAAAAAAAAATTTTATTTTTATATAATTTTTCTTTGGCCAGGGTGAAAGTGGCTGGTGCAAGGAGGGGTTTTCAGCTGTTTAACCATGACCATTCTATGATTTCCTAATTATTACACTTATATTAAGCTGTAAATAAAATTTCAGTTTGATATCTCTACTGAAAGTATATTTGGCCGCTGACTCAATACAAGACCGACCACTGTGCACCGTGAGGTTTTTTCTAGAATACGTATTCGGATATCATTTACCAGAAAAAAAATTATTTCATAAAACTATCGGTTGGCCCTCCTTAAAAAAAAAGACAAAAATCCATTAAATTTCGCTTAAATCCTACTTAAGAACAGACTTTTTTTAAACCTTTTATTTTTTCTCGGATAAAAGACATGAAATTAGTAGAATCACAATTTCGGTCGCTTAAACCGAATGCACCGTTACGATGCCTTAATATTTTTAGGTTTTATGTTCTTTGCGGTTTATCTCGCGAACTGTTGGGGGTGGCGATGTCCAAAAATGGGATTATATTCTCGATGTGTAGAACTTTGAACAGTACCGGTATTTTCGTTTCGGAATGGTTCCGGATTTTTCGGTTCCTATTTATAAGGTTTTTGGTTCTCAAGAATTGTTTAATATCGGTTTCGATACCGGTACGTGGCTTGAAACGGTATATTTGGGTTTAAGGTTCCGGTATTATTTCCTGGTAATAATATAAATAACTGATAAGATATCAAGGTTATATAAAGGGTAAACTACTTTTCGAATCTTCTAAAAATATATTTTTTTCCGGTACCTATCGGTATACCGTATTAAAACTGAAAACCGAAAAAACTAAGAACCCAAAAAAAATCCGTAACTGAAACACTCAATTCGGAAGTACCGTAGCCAAAATATGTTTCGAAAAGAATACCTGAAATAAAGTGAATTCAAACATTTTGAAAATAAGTATTGATTTATTCGAATGCATTAGAGAGCTGGATCATATTGGTCTTACATGAAAAGTTTAGAAGAACTTGTAAGGTGCCAACTCGAATGCTTTAATATTTTTAGAAATTAATTACCTGGAATCATCTGTGATTTTTGAATATATCTATTGCTATCAAAAATATTGCATTATAGTTTTTATCTCCTACTTCAGTATTTTGCTTCAAAGGCCACATTAAAAATTTCAGTTTTGTTGTAAAAAGTCCATTACTTTATCAATCAGTTCCTCATTCTCCTGGCCATCATTGGCCAGTACATGATCAAAGCCTTGATAGTCATCTAAATCACATTCAGATGGTACATCATCAATACCCTCGGTAAATTTCCATCCTCTTGCTATGCGCGTCTCTGGACGTGAGGTTAATCGCAGGGTTACAACCATATCCTGGCCATAGGTTTCAAGAAACCATTTGATATCATTCTTGCGACGTATATCACTGACAATGATGTAGGATTGCGGTTGCACTGTGACCTCCTCCATGGCCAGGCGACAAAAATGACCATAATCTTGTGAGCGTACTTTATCGCTCCACACAATCATGTCACGACGATATTGTTCCTTGTAGGGACCATCACTGAGTAAGGCACTGAGATCCAGTTGTAGTTTGCGGGCCCATTCCGTTTTAATGGGCTCCGAGATGCGTACTATACGAGCGCGATCTGAGAGACTAGAAATGTGAATGAATGACGGGGGGAAATTGTGGAAGTTTCTAATGAAATTCTTACCGTTTTTGTAGACGTTCGGATACATAATCCTTGCCACATTTGCGCTTGCCACTGATAAGCAAAATTTTCAGCATTGTTTTACTTGGATTTGGCAACAACTTTCACTTTTCTTAGGCTGCTGCTGTTGCTGCCCTGGCTCTGCCCTCAATTTTGTTTGTTTAGGGAATAACTCAACCATTACCCAGTCTGGGTTAATTTTCAGGTCATTGTGGTAGTTGGCTTTGTGTTTATGTTAATTTTCATACATTTTTTTTTAACAATTGAATTGCTTAAGAAATGCAAGAACAGCTGTTCGCCTCAAAAGTATCGATGCTTGTTGACTACGCGATGACGTAAAGTAACGTAACTGACGTAAATGGGAGAACAAAAACGTATGTTTAAATTATCTTTTTGTTTATTTGTCTTGCTAAAAATGTACATGCACATTTAATTTACTTGCTTTAAAAAAAACATCCACCCTTGATGCGTCCTGTAGTCCTTATATATTTATCTATAGTATTGCGTTGGCGGCCAATTGCTGTTGGAGTTTACTGCAACATTGCTGCTCTCATAGTTGGATGGGGGATTGTTGCCGCTTGAAACATTACTTCCTCCACCTGGCACTGCATTAGAGCCACCACCACCACCACTAGTGGGGGTTCTACCCTCCGATCCAGGTGGACCAGCACTGCCAAAGGAGGCCAAGACACTGCTATAGTAGGAAGCATCAGCCACCGTTTCCGATTGATGTGGAGCCCCCTTCTTAAGAGTTTGATGCAACGAGGCCTTGCCTTGATGACAATCCTGCGCATTCGCATTGTTAATTCTGGCCAAATTGGCCTGAGTAAGAGTTGAATGCGTATGGACGGAATTATGGGCAGCAGCCGCTGCAGCAGCTGATCCAGGTGGTGGTATAGAGCCAATTCCACTTACTAAGGGAGGCGGAGGACGTGCCAAAGAGCGTGCAGCGGCAGCAGCAGCAGCCGCCGACGAGGAGGACACAGAAGACTCGGAGAGCTGCAAGGGAGGGAGCAAGGAAGCAAGCAAACATTTTTTTATACAAATTTTTTTGTTAAGTGCCATAGCTACCACTCGCCTTGCGCTGCAGATCCGTGAGCTTTGTTTGATCTCCACCGCTGCCGCCGCCAGTAGTTGATAGAGGTGGTGGCGGTGGCTGGGGTGCCACATGTCTGTGATTGATATGAGCCTGCAGATCACGCTGCGATAGATAGGTGCGTCGACATCCAGTGCTGCCATAACGACTTCCGCCATGAGTACACATAAAAACCGTACCCAAGCCACTTTGTTCAACTCTTAAGACTTTATCGCTGCAGCGGGGACAACTCTTGATGGGTTCAGCGCGGGCACATTTCAAACAAAAGACATGTTTGCATGGTATCATTCGGCCATAGACCAAAATGGGTTTGTCACACTGATCACAGCAATGTATCATGGGATTGAGAACTTTCTCGCCAATGAGACTGACTTTATGATTCCATTTGAGACGCAGCATGGGCTCGGGTGGACCCCGGGATAAGGTGGTAAAGGTGGGGGCTTCCAATTGTGATATGTCTGCTTCCATGTCAACTGGTAAAAGAAGTAAACAAGTGAGCTCAGGTAAGTCCAGACTTGTTGTTTACTCACTTGTTTGTGTTAGCACAGGCGGTGTCACCTGTACTGGTGGCTGCTGCTGCTGATGCAGCGGTGGTGTTAATTCCTGGCTAGCTGTTGCCTGTTCCTCTAACGCAGCAGCTGTTACTTCCACTTCATTTTCCTTGTCCATATCATGCATTATAGCATCTTCCGACTGTTCAATACTAGTTGGACTATCCTCCAATATGCCAACGCCGGTGGAAATCACAGACGGCGCTCCTCCTGCTCCACCTAGTTCAAAAGCCGCTTCCAATGCACTGTTGCTGCCCTCATCAATTTTTTTGCCACGACCACGTCCCCTACCGCGTCCACGGCCCCGCGCACGTGTACGACCACGGCCACGACCGCGTTTTACTTCTTCAGTGTCCATTTTGTTGGATAAGTGCAATTTAATTGGTTAATTTAATGTATTTTCTCGCGTTTGTTTAGTTCTCTCTCTTCATTCAAGACCAAACAGGGATGTCAACTATTTACTTTTAGAGATGAGCGAGTATTTTTGAAGTAACGAGTCACAGTTGTGACATTCAGCAAAAGTAACTGGTTCCAGTTCATAGAGCTGAGCAAAAACAATAATAATAAAATAATACCGGAACCGAAACCGGAACCGTTAACCGAAATAAATCGTTTCAAGCCACGTACCGGTATCAAAACCGGAACCCATATTAAACATTTTTTGAGAACCGAAAACCGTTATAATAGGAACCGAAAAAACCGGAACCTTACCGAAACGCTAATACCGGTACTGTTTAGGTTTTTTATTATTTATTTTTATTGAATTATGATTATTTGAAATATATATTTCAACGGGTAAAATAGCAACGTATACACTCAGAAAAAAAAATCGGACTTTTCAGAAATTCGGCCTTTAGAGAAAACCAGGATCAAATTATTTTTTTAAGATACAAAAAAAATGTCTTAAAAGGCGGAAAAACTTTTCTTTCATAAATATAATCCATTTAATTAAATTTAAGGGATTTCTTAGTCTTAAGTGGTCTTTACACTTATCATATATCTCTAAAAAGTTGCTTGTCAAACTACTTTAAAGAGAATCTATGATGAGCTATTAAACTTGTCATATGAGCTATTACTCTGTAATATGTACACTTGTAACTTGTGAGTGTAATAGCTCACTATAGTTTCTTTTTAGAGTAGTTTGACAAGCAACTTTTTAGAGATATATGATAAGTGTAAAGACCCCTTTTAGTTAGACCCTTCCTTTAATATAGAAATTTTGGAAAAATTTTAATATAAATTTTAGAAATTAAGTTTCTTGAGTTAAATCAAATATTGCTTGAAAGTTTAGAAATTTTATTTCCTATTTGAAGAAAATTTCGTTTTAATATTTAGAAAAATGTAATGTAAATAAAAGCTCGGGCAGATTTTAGGTTTCCAAATGTTGTAGAGCGTTTTTAAAGCTGATTTTACCAGCGTATTATGGGCTATATTGAAAACTAGTCTAATAGTATGGGTTTAAATCTATCCAAATAACAAAATATCTCTTTTTATGGCAGGAATACAGAAGATTTAGGGACTATTTCGAACCATAATTCAGAAATATTTTCCTGATTTTGACAGATTTAATATAAAATATACAGAAAAGTTTAGCGAAATTGTTTGTCCAAAAAGAAAAAAGGGAAAGAAATCGCTATATTTAAAAAAAACGTTATTACATTTGGCATAGTCTTAAAATAAATGTTTTTTTTTTAATTTTAATACATCCATTTTTTTTTTTGGATATTGTGAAACAGTTTTAATTTTTGGATATTAAAAAAAATTATACTTGTACCGGTACGTACCGGTATACCGAAATAAAAATCTGGGTACCGTAACGGAACCGAAATTACTTGAAAACCGAAATATAAACTTTTACCGATATTTTCATTTCGGTACGTACCGGAACCGGTTCCGGAACCGATATTCATTTCGGGATTAATCCCTGATTTTTAATTAAAATTTTAAAATTTACTATTTTAGTTTAAAACAAATCTAAAAATTTATTATAAAATAAAAAAAATTTTACAAACACTTTCACATCCTTTCCAAAAATAAATAAATATCAAAATAAAACTTTCCCCACCAACTTTTACACCATTTCAACCAATTTTCCCATTCAAAATAAAAAAAAAAAATAAAAAATTTTTCCCCTCAAACCTCCTACAATTCCTTACTAAAAACAAAAAAAAAAAAAAAAAAATACAAAAAGAGAGAGAGACAAAAAAGAAAATAACTCTCTATCAAAATATATTTTAAAAAATATTCTCCTAATTCAATAATTTAAAAAATTTTTTTATGTGTTATATTTGGTAAAGCATAAAATATAAATTAAAATTTAAGTAATTACAAAATAAAAAAAAAATTAAAACTATTTTTATTTTAACAAAATTAAATTAAATTATAGGTTGACTATTGCACAGATTATCAAATATTAAATTGTTTTTTTTTGTAATAATCCTATGTGTTCTACAAATCGCTTTCGATCCCAAAAACGACCCTAATGCCATACGATTTGAGTAGTTTTTGGGTTCGAAAATTAATGCACAAGGGAATATTTCATTCGTTTACACTCAAACATCAGCTTCATCCACCTTTGGGGCCAGATAGTAACGTATATATCCATAATCCTCAATGGGATATTCCACCAGTAGTGGTACGTCCGCTGCCAGTGCTATCTTCACTGTGTCCGCCAGTGGCGTTGCTTTGGTAAATGTATTCAAATAACGTCCAGCAAATGATAAGGTTAGGGGATCCTCTACCTCTATGCTGACATCTCCTTTGCTTGTCTCGCTTAGTTTAATATTGGCCGTACCCATTTCACCATTGGCTGAAAATTTGATGCCATCCTTGGTGCAGGCTATAATCACAGATTCACTAAACATGCTCATATCACGACAAATGCGGGCAAATTCCCTTGATGGCATATGCACCACACAGGAGTAATCAGTATCCGGTATACCCAAGTGATCTTGGTCCAGATTAAGCAGGCGTAACTCATAATCGGCAGTGCGTTCCTTGCCCTCCGATTCGAAGCTGAAAAGCTGCAAATTATTAAAAATTTAATTGATAATTGAATTGATTGAAAAATAAATAAAATATTTCACAATCATATGTAAATACCTACCACTTTGTCAGCCTTATCGCCCGCACTAATAGTAACCGCATCATCTCCACTGGCACACTTGAGCACCTTGGCCAGAGATTTCAAGTGGCAAAGGGAAATATTGCGATCGCAACGGTATTTTTCAAAGCATTCTGTTTTTAGGGATAGTGCCACCAAGGACACATGCGAATCATCCATGGCTTGAAGCTGTTTAAAAAGTGGTTATTAACTTATAGTGGAGATATTTGTTTCATTCCACTCTCACCTGCATTCCGTATCGCTGCAGTCCAATGTGCTTTGACTAAGAATATCTCTAAGGGCATCAACAATCTTCTTCAGCAGTAAAGTGTTCCCCAGGCGAGCCTCCAGCATGTTTACAAATGTTCCCGTTTCCGTGGCATAAACAAAACTAATCTTAAGTGCTCAATGGCCAACTGACAGCTGTTTGGGCTTGCTTTCAATATGTGTGTATTAAACTAAATGAACTGGAACCAAAATAGAAATGTCGGTTTGGCCTTTTTCTGGCTAACAATTAGTTAACGAAAAGCTCGTCTGAACAGCAAGTTCTTGCTCAAAATTAAAAAAAAAAAAATTAACCGTTAAAGCTGGTAATTTTTCTTATGTATTTTAAAATGCTGAATTCCATAATAAAATAAAAAAATTTTATGAATGAATTCTTTTTGAGTTTGAATTTTTGTTTTGTTTTTTGTTTGTCGTTTAGTATTTTTAATTTTAGAAACACAAATATTTCTTAAATATCGATTTTTTTGAAAAATTACCCAAATTTGCTTTTTATAAAATTCGTAAATGGTTGAAGAAAGAGATAATTTATATCTGTCAGGAGTGTTGGAAATTGTGCAGCGACTAATTTTTATTCCGACAAACAAATTTTTACTAGTGTACTAAAGTATTTTATGGTTTTTTTTAAATGATCCAGGAATTCATTCTGAAACATAGAACATATTATTTTATTGGTTATTATACATTTTTGTTTAGTAATAGAATTTTTTTAAAATTGCCGCTGAGCAGATGAGTTCGTCTTTCTTCTAGAATTCTACTTGCAGTGCATTCGCATTAGTGGAAGCTCAGTACAGTCTTTCCAAAGCGACAAAATAGATACTTGATTTGAATGTTGCGTTTGAACTTGCGTTCCAAGTTATAACCAACTATGTATTAGCATCTTGTGTTTAAGAACTAGTATAAGAGCTACATGACCGAACTCTAGCAACTACATATCATATTTTAGCTATCGTCGACCAGTACATACTGTATTAAGGGGGTTATACACAGTAGGCATTTCCAAAAAATTCCAAAAAAATTTTTTTTTGCACTTTACAGAATGTACATATATTTGAGTATATTCTCTGAAAATTTCAAACAATCCGGTAACTATTTTCGGCGATATTCCTATATTTGTAAGGACACTTTAGGGCTACAGACACGTTATCTTTTTTTACGCATGACTATCTGATTTTACCAACTGATTTTGCTAAAGCCGTTTTCGAAATTTATGTAGATCTCATCAACGAAAAATAATTGGAAATTTGTGGTGATTTTACACAAAAAATAGGCAAGTTTAAGTCAGGTTATATGGAAAATGGCTCTGAAAATCATTCTGCGAAGGAAGAACCTTGAAAACATCTATTCGACCTATAAGAAGATGCGATGCTGCATCCTTTATGGCTCTGGAATAGAAGACACAAAAAACAAATTTTAACCATGTGTGAACTTCTTTTTAAACTTTAGGACCGTTTTTCTCAAAACTGTGTTTTCAAAGTCGGTGATCACTGTATCTCAAAAACGGCTGAAGTGATCGATCTGAAATGTTAATACAACCGTCTTAGATATATTCCACTGCAATTGATAGAAGGATTAAGATATCCGATAATTAATTCTATTTTTTATTTTTAAAAAAAAACGTTGTGGTAAGAGATACGGTGATCGACTATTAAACGCCTTTTTTAGGAGGTCCTTTAGATGATTGTCTACAGGAGCCGTATCCTTCAATATTTTTCATAATGATAAGTTACTATTTGAATAATTATTCTTCCAACTGTACAATAAAATCCCTTTTTTGTAAAAAATGATTGAAAAAACTTATTTTTTTGGGCCTAGCAACTGTGTATAACCCCCTTAATAAAATTAAAAATCAATAGGTTTTTTTGAATTTTGTTAAAATCGCACTTGAAATGATGGTTTAGGGTGCCGAAAGTTATGACAAAAAATGTATGAACATCGGATAAAATGGGCAAACTTAAAAATATCATCAAAGAAAAATTTAAAAATTGTCAGCCAAATCTTAAAAAAAATGGTTTCGTTTATAAACCAGAAAAAAGCTAAATGACGAGAAAAGGCCGTTTATTGCCACCACTACTAATTCGGAACCACTTTGCGTTGTGTGAATAACAAATTTTGTGCCCATGCAATTCTCAAGTTGTTATTCTCCATTGCTTGCATATAAAAGAAGGTTGCAAAGCGCGGCACTCGTGTTGTTTGGAAGGAGAGCAAGTTAGCACTCCCTAGACAAGGATGGGTTACACAATAGAACGACTGGCACAAGACAAAAGTCGTTCACGTTT
Source organism: Lordiphosa mommai (assembly GCA_018904225.1). Lineage (NCBI taxonomy): Eukaryota > Metazoa > Arthropoda > Insecta > Diptera > Drosophilidae > Lordiphosa > Lordiphosa mommai. The sequence goes on along the minus strand of JAEIFT010000125.1, from coordinate 18,297 downwards.
TTTTAATTTATTAATATTTTTGAAAATTTACATAGACTAAAAAAATTTTTATTAATGTTTATGAGTGTGCCAAGAGATAAGCTGTAAAATATCAAAAAGTGTTGAGAATTTCTAAACAATGCTGTGTAAAGATAACAATATAGGTGGTTTATCTTTACACTGCATTGTTCGAAAGATTCATTTTTAATTCGAATGTCTCTTTTTACTACGATTTTTCTCGGTTCCGTTCATTGGAGTCATATCGCGTCACAGGTTGGAAAATAGGAATAGAAAGTCTGTTGCATCCTGTTACTTTTGCTCGTACGTAAATAGTGCAGGGCATACCAACAAACCCGAGTTCGCTCCAGGATAATATCTTGACTTTGTTTTTAAAGGGTGACGATATTCCGGAGTCTATATGTAAAATATTAGCATTATTTCCCAGCAACAATTCGCGTACTTACCCGCCTTAACAGTTTCTCCTGATGCGCTTCCTCTGCTAATAACCTGCCGATTGGTACACAAGCGTTGTCCTTGGCCGATGTCACTGGCAACAGATACTTGTCCATTTGTGATATTTTTGAACAAGGCATCCCTTGTGTTGCGGGTTTGCTCGAGAGATTGAAAGGTATGATAACGTTTACCATAACGACGTCTAATCCATTCGCGCAATTCGGGCACCTGATGACTGTTGGGCAAACCTGTTAGTTTATACTTTGGATTTTCACGAAGTTTCCGGAGTGCATTATAAAGCATTTCATCCATTAGATTATCATTGTTAGGATCAAAAAAACCTGTCGACCACCGTAACGATCTTGGACTGCATTTGCCACAGTTTCAGCTGACTTGAAATTCAAAAGATTTCCCTGGATAATGTTATTTACACACTGGGAGACTGCATTTAGCTTGTAAACGTGAACGGGTTCCAAATGGGATAGATTAACTTCTTCCGTCTCCATATTGCATTCTCTTTACCCAAGGCTTTGACAAAGGCTCCCTAATCACCTCACCGGGATTACGCGGCATTCGATAATGACCGTCAAATAGTTGAGTATAATTAAAAGATGTGGCGCATGCGCATTAGAAACCTGAAAATATTTGGCCTCTACCGATTCCATTGGAGGTTTATTCTTTTCAAACTGCCAGGAACAACGTCTTTTACGTTCTTTCAAAGAGCTTCACTTGTCCTTATCTGTGGAACGGTCTTGACCACCGGATAGCCTATCGCTGCTGTCGCTGCTAAACTTATTAACCTTTATTGTATATCGGGTTGGTAGTATCCGTTTCCGATGTTGATAGCAACAGCACATGATTGGTGACGGGTGGTGCGCTTACTCACCGTGGTTAATTGACGACAACCGGTGGTTTTTTCACGGTGCTGATGATTGCTCCTTAATTTGTGAAAATTTTGTAAGTATTGCTCAGCATCGCTTTTCAGGTGTTTAACAATTCGCTGTCGTGTTAGCTTTTAAAAGAAAGATACAAATTCCGATTAGTTAAATTTTTGGTTTGGATTTTCAAACATAAATATAATACGCTTGAGAATATAGGTTACTATGCACATTTTAGCAAGAGATCTTGAATCCTCAGACAGAAATAGAAAAACTTAGCTCGCCATTCAGTTCTGCGAAATCTTGTAAAAATATTATTTTAATTTTATAATACTTAAAATTTTCTTATTAAAAGTTAAATATAGTCTAAACGCTTTCCATATATGTCCAATATTTTGTGGACTCTAACACCCCTAGTTAGTTGAATCAAAAAGAGACTTTATACTTGATTTTCAGAATTTGACTTATTCAAATGATCACTCATTTTACATTTTGGTATGTTTTTGGCAGATATAAGGGATCTATAATCTGTCAGCTTTTCATTAAGATCGGATAATGTTCATTGGTGATATAAAAAGTTCAATCTCAGGTGCAATCTAATCTGAACGTTAACATTCCGGAAATGAGTCGGTTTTTGGTAATTCGAGTTGTAACAAATATATGCATATTTGACCATTTTCATACTTTTTTACATATTTTGTGGGCCAAACTACACTTTTGTTTTGACTTTCCAAGAATTATGAGTACTATTTCTTATAAATTTTGAACGAATATCTTTTCTGATACCGGTTTCGGGTACATAACAAAATCAAAATTTCGCTTTTAGTTTATTTTGGTTTTCAGTTCCAATACCGTTACCCAGATTTTTTATTCCGGTAGACCGGTACAGTATAATTTTGATACGACGGTACAAAGTATAAGTTTGGATAATGGTTGAAATAAAATAAGGGTTGGAAAAAATAATTACGCCCTAAACCTAACGTATCTCCGACAAAAATATAGATCTTTAGCGATTTGGATATATTTTAATCCATACTATAAGACTTCGGTTCAATAAAGCTCATAATACGCTGGTAAAATACTCAAAGGGTTATATATCCTCTTTAAAAAACATAGAAACAGTTGGAAACATAAAATCATTTTAGGGCAGAAATTTTATTTTAAAAAAATCAGAAACAGCAATTCTAAAATTTATATTATAATTTTTTAAATATTTCTATATTTAAGGGAGATTTTTCTAAGACTGAGAAATAATATAAATTTAACCAAAGAAACGTTTTCCACTTCTTAGAAATTTTGTATCTACATCTATATATCTTTAAAGAAATTTGATCATAGGTATATTTCAAGGTCGAATTTCTAAAATGTTAGACTTCTTCTGAGTATGCATATTACTATTTAACAAGTTAAAAAATATACATTTGAAATAATAAAAACTAAAGCAGTATTAGGGTGTTGGTATGGTTACGGTTTTCGGTTCGCATTATAACGGTTCTCAAATTTTTTGTTTATTTCGGTTCCGGTTTAGATGTTGGTACTTGGCTCAAACGGTTTATTTCGGTTAAAGGGTTCTACTTCCGGTAACGGTATTCTTCCCTATTAAAAAAAAAAATGTCCCAAATACTGCCGGCAATTTTTATTAACGAAGATGTAGCATTTTAAATATATGTGTTTGAATTGACAACTTGTTATGTGTGCTTATAAGAATAAAATGCTTAAGATAGCTAAGTACTCTATGAAAATTTGCCACGTTTCCAGTCATTAATTGAGTTACTTTACAAAGTATTTGGGGATTGTTTATTAATTTACTATCAAGAGTGTTATTAGGAAAATTTTTACAAAAATTAAACGATATCGGGTTGGTACCCATTTTTCGGCCTATATAATTTTGTCTGAAGAAACATTTCACGTTTTTAAGCAAATAACAAAATAAATGCAATATTAAAACAAATCCTAAGTCAATAATAATAGAAAAACGTTTTACTCAATTCATTTGTCCTCAGTTTTCTCGTAACATTGCATTTAAATCGGCATTGTTAAATTTGAAGAATTCATAATCTCAAAAAACTAACATTTTATGTTAATAATAACATTTCGTGGTTTAATAAAAGATTTTTTTAAACAATCCTTTCTCTGAGTAACAGGTATATCGAAGTCGGTAGGTACGATTTTAACTTACGCTCTCGTTTTTTTTCTTTAATTTCATAGTAAAATTGCCAATTTGAACCCATTGTTAAACAAATGCCTTGATGAATTAGGTTACCATTTGATAAACTTATTATATAAAATATCTTCATTCTAAATTTTTATACAAAATAATAGTTTGCTTATTTCGTAAAGAGATTGTGAGTTAAGCAAGTTAAATATGAACTTAGATTAGGTTTATTTTTTTAATGTATTTCGTCAACAAATTTAATCTTAACTAGCCTAAAACAATAAAACTTAAAACTAGCCATTAATTTACAAATAAAAGTCCCTATGTAAAGCTAACCCTGTAACATTGCTCGCTGCTAAAGTCAAACCCCATGTCAACTGGAGAGACGATAATACATATTGTGTTGTATTGTATCTTTCGAATTTGATAGATCGGAATTGTTAAGAGTTTTGATTTTCAAGAAATGATTATAGAATTCGAATTAAACTTTTGCCATTAAGAGAATCGAATGAAGATAAATGAAAATTTTAAGTTAAAAGTGGAATAACTCAACTGTTTTTAAGTAGAGAGAACCTTTTACAATTCCGATTCCGCCTGATTAAGAACGGATATTTTTCTGAGTGTACCATCTCTGAGATCTGTTTATTATTAACGGAAAGACAGGCGGACATGGCTTTATCGACTTGACCGTTGATGCTGATCAAGAGTATATAATCTTTAAGGGTCCTTCTGTTACAGAGTATTAAAACGAGAAGGCAAAGCTAACTTCGACTGTGCCGAAGGTTTTAATACACTGAAAAGTTTACTTCAACTGATTTAACCGGTAAAATATATATAGGATATAGATTTCAGATATTAAAAAATTTTAAATCATTGATAATAAAAATTTGATACCATAAAAAAACTTTTCTTTGTAAAACACATTTTCCGACCGATCGGTCCTATGGCAGCTATATGCTATAGTCATCCGATTTTGATAAATTTTTTCAAAATTATGTGAAAGCATATAAAACTAATATATACCAAGATTGGTGACGATACGATGGAAAACAAAAAAGTTTTCTTTACTAGAACTTGTTTTTTGACCGACCGTTTCTATGGCTGCTATATGATATAGTCATCCGATTTTGATAAATTTTAAAATTATGTGGAAGCATGTAAAACTAATATATACTAAGATTGGTGATGCTGCGATGGAAAAAAAAAAGTTTTTTCACTAAGAACTTATTTTTCTGACCGATCGTTCCTATGGCAGCTATATGATATAGTCATCCGATCCGGTTTCAGACATATTAGTTGCGTGCAGTAAAAGAAGACTCTGTGCAAAAACTTCAGCTTGATAGCTTTAAAACTGAGGGACTAGTTCGAGTAGAAACAGACAGACAGACAGACGGACAGACGGAGAGACTTGATTCAACTCCAGCTTCGTCCGATCTGATCGAAGTATATATTACTTTGTGGTCGAAAATTCATATTTCTATGCGTTACAAACTTCTGTGCAAAATGAATATACTCTTTCAGGGTGTATAAATATTCTGTCACAAAGTCCACATTTGACTTAATCTGTTGTAGAGTGTTACTTATCGCCAGTCCCATATATTTTTGTGGAAAAAGTCAATTTTTTAACTTAAAGCCATGTTGTAGGTGTATTTCAGGTTCTGAACTCACCTGCCTACGTTTTCCCGCCACACATCGATCATGGGCTAAGCAACGTTCTCGTTGTTTTCTCATAAACTAAGTCGCTCCAAAGGCAGACTTATGTCTTCTAATGCAACCCATTGCCCGGCGAACGAACCTCATCGATTTTGTTAAAGAGCTCGTCCAGTTCGGTGATAACGGATTGTATCAAACGGCGGAGTTGGCTGTAATTATAGTCAGCGAACCAGCAATTTGGCTCATTCTCGGGGTTCGGGGTGTCTGAATCTGGGCCTGAAACTGCGCCGCCGAGTGCATATAGAACTTACGCTCTGAATATTTGTTTTTGGGTCGTGGTTGCTGATTCGAAATCAGGCAGTTGCTTCTCCAAACGATTTGGCACCATTTTGCTTTTAGGCGGAACAGGCTTTGAGCTTAGCTATGGTGCGCTTTATGTGCTTTGGTAATAAGCAATCAAAGCCGTAAAGTAGAAGGAAATCAGATATGCAATAGCCGGAGCAACAACTGTTCATTGACGGTATATTTGTGGTACTTTTGGGTATCCGACGCTGGGTGTATAATAGCCACCATGAGAAAATAAAAGAAAGGCCAAATGATGACCACGACTTCGGTGCATATTGCGCCACAATTCTTGGCTATTGACCATGGGAAAGACACCAATACGTTGCACACAATTGTAGACACGATATATGGGAATCTTCATCAAGGTCCGAGGTAAGAGCAAACTGCAATCCCTTCGCGCATCAATTTTGCGTGAGAGAAAGACCTCATGACCAGTCGGCAATGGGCGGATCTTCTTTTCTATTACCCATGGGATTTAACAAAAAAATACACGCAAAGAAAACGAATAAGATTTTGATTGGTAAAGCAACGAATTGTAAGAAATCAAGTGTGAACCGAAAAGTAAAGGACGTTAAGTTAGGGAGATTGGTGATGTGTGAAACATCTTTTTAATTTCGGTACAATGATTTTCTGTAGGGGTAAAATTCAATTTTAACGCGTAAAGCCTAAGCATATCGCTCACTGGCACTGATTAATCCGAAACGAATATCGATTTTGGTACCGGTTCCGGTACGTAACGAAATGAGAATATCGGTTAAAGGTTTTATTTGCAGTTTATTTCGTTCTCGGTTCGATACGGTACTCAGATTTTATTTCGTACTGCTACCAGTATTGGTATACCCGTTACTCGTAGAGTAAAAAGGGTATACTAAGTTCTGCAATGTATGTAACAGACAGAAGGAAGCATTTCCGACCCCAAAGTATATATGTATGAACACCTAGATCTCAGAGACTATAAGAGCTAGAGCTACCCCAATTTTTAAAGTATTGTCTGCACGCAGACTCAAGTTTTTTTGTTTTAAATTTTTGGCCACGCCCCCTCCCGCCCCCGCAATTTGAAAAAAACCTCATATCTCTCCCACAATTTTTGAAAATAGACTGTTCAAACCTTCTAGACATATATCTTAATCATCACCACCTATAGCTCCGCCATGATCATTTTTCGATCAGATGAACTATAGGAGAGTTGCCGCCCCCGCAATTTGAAAAAATACCTCATATCTTCCACAATTTTGAAAATAGATTGTTTGAACCTTCTAGACATATATTTTAATAATATTACCTATCGATCAGCCGTCTCATTTCCTTGATCAGATGAACGATAGAAAGCGAATCCACCCCCAATTTGAAAAAAACCTCAGTATCTTCCACAATTTCTGAAAAGAACAATGGGCATATTTCAATTTAGAATCTCACATTACCCTATCGATCCGCCATACCTTCGAAAAAACTCCATATATCCCACAATGTAGAGCATGTTGAAATCCTAGAGTAACGGTATTTGTCGAAGTCGAGCAGGGCCGACTTTAACTTAAGCCTCGTTTATCTCGTTTTTTTAATCAAAATTTAAATTATTTCAAGATATCCAAAAAAAAATGGATGTAATAGAACTACAAAAGGTCCTAAGAATATCCCTTGCTAAAAACGTTTTTACGTTTTTCTGAAACGTAAGACTTTCTTCTCAGTGTAATTATTGCTATTTTACCAGTTAGATATTTTAACTAGAAACCGAAACAGTACCGGTATAAGCGTTTCGGTAAGGTTCCGGTTTTTTTCGAGTTCGCATTATAACAGTTAACGGTTTTGACAAAAAAATGTAATATCGGTTCCGGTTTCGATACCACGACGTGGCTTGAAACGGTTTATTTCGGTTAACGGTTCTGGTTCCGTGTTGCGGTATTATTCCTTGCTCACTGGTATACAACACAATTGCCTGGCAACCGTGGCTCTGAGATGTGGGATCCGGGATCTAGGGATCTGGATAAGGGGGATCCCTTACCACAATCGGGATCTCGGATCAGGAATTTGAGATAAGGATGGGATCTGGGATCTCGGTCAGGGATCTGGGATGTGGGATCAGCGATTTGGGATCACATATCTCTCGGATCAGGGATGTGGGATCAGGGATCTGTGATCTCGGATGAGGGATCTGGGATGAGGGATCTGGGATGAGGGATCTAGGATGAGGGATCTGGGATCAGGGATCTGGGATCAGGGATCTCGGATCAGGGATCTTCGATCAGGGATCTGGGATCGGGACTCAAGGATCTGGTATCAGGAATCTAGAATTAGGAATCTGGGATAAGGATGGGGATCAGGGATCTGAAACAGTTTTCCAAGCGAATCGTGTCATTTTCCCCGAAGTGTGTACCACACTCACACTTTTTTCGGGAGCATCAAAAACCGAGTTGCTGAAGCCCTTGATCTTCTACAGTCGACCTAGATCTCAGAGACCATTGAACACTAACTTTAAAGATCACCCCAAGTAACAATTCACCAGTTTCAGTTGCTCTTATAGTTTTATTCCTTACGCTTCAATGTAGCGTCTTCGGGAAGGAGCCACCCATTGCCATTGACTCCAGTTAATGCATTTGATAGCATAAGGTCAAAGCCATGTTGCTTGGGCATGCAACACTATCGGCTTTTACGTCTCCATTGCATTGCCAATAGTGAGTGGGATCCCAGTTGGTTGCGGAATATGGTACCAGTACGAATACAGTGGGAGGTCCGGGATTACCATCGCCATCTGGATTGCAGCCGAAGACAATACCGGACAGGGCCGGGCGTAAAAGGAGAACTAGAGCTTATTGTTATTGTTAACATATGAAAAATATTATAACTCACAGGCTTTCACGTTGGGTCAGAGAAGTGTGTATTGCTACTGAATGTACCGAAAGTAGAATGCGATTCTTTATATACTTCGCCCCTGTGGTCCAAGTGATACGAAGCTATATTAATACAAACTTATCTATCCGTAAAGGTAGTTATGTTCTTTTTTTTTACTCTACTCGTGTATTGATAACTTTTGTATATTTTGGCGTAACATGAATTCGTTTAGAAATAATCACGATGATGTCGGCCCGTATCTGTATCTCCAACATGCTCGTTTCATATCCCGCGATTAGATCACAATATTTATTAGTAGAAATTGTGTGCGACCCTTAAATTATATAAAATATGGAGATGAGAAAGAATTTGGTAGATGTGAAAAGCCAAAGGACTCTAGTGGTACATTGGGTGTCACTACCTTCCACTGGGCCAAGGACAGCCGCGCAGGCGACGCCTATAACCATACCCCTTGTGCCAAATCAGGCTCAACTCCGTCAAAATCAACAAAAAGCTGAGATTCTCCCGTAACTGGCGAAGTACCCAATCCCTCACAATACTACTATCCCTGTCCATATTTGTACACTATGCCAGCTCAACAGCCAGGACTTCAGGCTTTTTGTTCTGATCCCAGTTCATGTGTTCCCTGCATCCGGACAAGTTCAATCGGTGAGCTATTAGGTTCAGTACATGTTCGGACGGTGACTATTGCCCGGATAACATTGCTATTACCCGGCAACGGAGGCACCCAACATTCCTGCTGTTCCTTTTAGTGATGTACGCGGCGACCTACCCAAAGTGGAATCTTGAGACCACCATGTCCCTTGCCCCATCAAGTAGTGCTAGGTGCAAAAAGGCTGCACACGAATAAGAAAAATCAAAATCACACGTCGTCCGCTATCCAAAGAAGATCAAGGGGACAAATAAATAAATATCTGGATCAAATCAAAATAATCTGCGAATCTCTGGGTCTCACTGACACAGTAGGGGCCTCAGGCTGTGGAGCGGCCAATAATAAAACGATAAGACTAATCAATTGAAAAACAAGGCAAAAGTAATGAGAAAAATAAAATTCGAGGAAACTGAATCAGCAACTAAGGAGAAAAGTTGAGTAGCACAAATACCTACACACTTAATAACTTCTTTGATTCGAAAACTATTTATAAGTTCACTCAAAATAAGTAACGTGTCTAGCCCGACTATAATATACTCTACCTGTCTAATTTTTGTACAATGATTAATCTCGAAATATCGTTCGGTACGTAAACGATGAATTTCGGCTAAAGGTTATATTTCGGTTTTTTGCGTTCCGATACGGTACCCAAATTTTTTTCGGTAAAAAGTATAATTTTTAATATTCAACAATTTTTTAATTATTTCCAACATATCAAAAAAATAAATGGATTTAAATAGAACTTAAGAATTGTGTTTTTTGCCACTTGAAAAAATGTTTTTTTATATATACCGATTTTTAACCTTTTTCATTTTGGTCAAACCGAACAATGTTTTGTGGTATCCCTACACTCAGAAAAAATCTAGAATTAAGGGATTCTCAATTCTTATGTCGCCCGAACAACCTAGACTTCGGGCCATTTCTCATAAAGCTAACAAATATTTCTTAATAATGGTTCAGAGTAATCCGTTCTAAAATGTGTTGTAACTCAATCTTTAAAAATAGGAGATCTTAAGCGTTTTGGATAGACGGTCTAACATAGCTCATAATTCGCTGGTAAAATACTCAAAAGGGTATATCAGCTCTCAAAAACACAAAAACAGATTGAAAACTGCGTTAGCTTTTCCATACATTTTTCTACAATATTAAAACAGTGTTTTTTTTAAGGGCGAAATTTAACTAAGCCAGAAACTTAATTCTTTTATTTTTTATCATTTTTCTAACATTTCTATATTCATGGGAGGATTTTTTTAGACTTAGTAATTCTTTACATTTCTATTTACCAAAAGAAAAGTTTTTCCGCTTTTGAATTTTTTTATATATCTTATATATCTTTAAAAGTAAATATGATTCTGGATATTCTGTCATAGCGAATTTCTAAAGTTGTAAGACTCTTTTCTAAGTGTATATATTGCTATTGAAATATATATTTGTAATAATCATTAATCAATTAAATAAAAGAAACTGAAACAGTACCGGTATAAGCGTTTCGGTATGGTTTCCGGTTGTTTCTGTTTTGGTTCCTATTACTACGGTTAACGGTTTTCGGTCCTCAAAAAAATTTTCCATATCGGTTCAGCCGATACCGGTACCTGGCTTCAAACGGTTTATTTCGGTTAACGGTTCGGTTACGGTATTATTCCCTGATAGAAACACATTTGAAAACTGTAAAGAGTCGATTGATTTTGATTTTCCCCTATTGAGACTTAATAACATGGTTTAAGCAAAAATGACAAATCATTTCGATTTTCGATTTCAATGGTTTCACTAAAATTTTCGACTATTATACTTTCTAATAAGAAATTGTAGACTTTTAGCTATTATTTTAGAAAATAAGGATGTAAACAATTTTAAAACACTTTCAAATATATATAGTAAGTGAAAAGTATCTTGGGAAAGCATTTTAGGAAAACAGAATTGTCGGATATCCCAGCAAAGTACATAGATGATGAGCAATTCCTCAAACTATGTAGCAATATCTTTGTACAAAAGCTAACTTAGTGAATTAAACAATAAATCCACTTTCTTAGTTAGATTACGATGGAGATACTACAAACTGATGATTTAGAGAAGTGGCTCAATCTAATCTGCACCTTCCAAGAAAAATATAGAACGATGATGTTCTTTAAGAGACAACAGAACAACTCTACAACGGTGCAAAGCTTTCGTAAAAAAAAAAAAAATACTACGAAAAAACAACGGGGCATTTTTATAACTTTTATTTATAAGTGTCATGAATAACAGAAAGTCGGTCAAGCCCGACTGTAATATACTCTGTACCTGTTTGTGCAAACTCATAACTTTAAAGTGTGAGTTTTTTTTAAAATCTAAAGGGATGGCATTTTTTTGACTATCGTCCATCTGGTTGAAAACGATGTATGGGGGCTCGATAAGTAATAATGGTAGAATTACCCTAGTACATAGCACTCGTGAAATTATAAAATTTGTATTTAATTTCCTATTAGCATAAGCAATATCATATTAGTCCGCAGGTATCTCAATTACATCGCTCCTCTCATAGCATGGTCCAATTGGGGAAAGTGCCAGTTAGCGTATGACCTTCTCTCTCTCTTCCCGTAAGTTCTGCCAGTCGCTTTAGGGTGTTGTTGTCGTTGGTTTCGGTGGCGTGGTAAAAAATTAAAATAAACTTGATCTCCTGCAGTATAAGAAAAAATATGTTCCATACCTCGACCGATTATCTCTTACCATCTCTGGATCTTTCATTCATACGGACGACACAGACGGACAGACGGACGACGGACAGCCTAAATCGACGCTGTTGATGCTGATCAAATATATACTTTATAGGGTCGGAGGTGCCTCCTTCTAGCTGTTACATACATTTGCACAAACCCAATATACTCTGTGTACTAGGTACAAGGTATAAAAAATATTTATAGACATTTATTTTTCTTTCTTAAGGCCTATTCTCAGATAGACATAAAAATCATTTTCGTCACAATGCTTTATATGAATAGAAACACTTTTGTAGAGCTTTGAAGTCAGAATGTTTTTGAGCAGCTGTCTTATTTTTTTGAAAGGCATAATGCCAAAAATAAATTATGTCATCTGAGATCAGGCCTTTAGTCCAAAAAATACTTAAAGAATATATAAAATAATTTTATTGGTAAATAAATCTTAAAAGAATGTATATATTTTATGTACTTGCACGCAGTCATTGGATGGACATAAATTACACACACAGCTCACGGCACTATAAATTCATCCTCTTTTCTTTTCCAGGAAACTTTGAGCCAAATCTTTTCATTTCATTTTTGTTTCGAGCAATATATTATTTTAAATATGGTTTCAAATCTATATTATTCGAATTCTTTGAAAAACTTTATTAGCTAATGGCGTCAGCTATGAAGCAAGTAATCCATGGCGAAAAGCTTTAAAAAAAACTATACCGTTCGGATTCGGCATTAAACTACAGGTCCCATTGTGGAATTATCTAAAGGTGTGGCGGTCATTTCCAAAGCATTTATTTCTTAGCTTTCACATTGTCAGTGCGCTATTCATGGGGACGTTGTCTGTCTCACTCTTGCATTTAGCAAAGCTCTTACTTGCACGTTTTAAGTCAGCGACACGCAAGGTATATAATTCCCGCATGGTGGTCCCGTTTCCCTTATTTAAAAAGCACACAAGCAATGGGAATAGAAATGAAGCTTTTTGGCTCTCATATATTTATTTATATTTTTAAGTTTAAATTAACGAATCAGACTGCTATGAATTCCCGTTTAACACTTTTTTTACCTTATCCACAATGGGACCTGCGGTTTAATGCCGAACGGTAAATAGTTTTTTTAAAAAGCTTTTCCATGGATTACTTGCTTCATAGCTGACGCCATTAGCTAATAAAGTTTTCTGAATTTCGAATGAATGGGTGAAAACTATTAAAATAATATATTTCTGAAACAAAAAATGAAATGAGGTTTTAGCTCTAAGTTTCCTCATGGAAAGAAGAGGGATGTGTATGTATTCTTGCTCCATCCAATGACTGCGATACCATACATAGTATATACTCTGGGTACCAATAAAATTATTTATATTCTTTAAATATTTTTCGGACTAAAACACTGATCTCAGATGTTTATAGGTTACATTTTTCGACATAAAGACGGCTGTAAAAGCCATTCTGTTCAAACTCTACAGAAAGTTTCTATTCATATAAAAACATTGTGACGAAAAATGTTTTATGTCATCCGGAAGGGAAAAATAGGCAACAAGAAAAAAATGAAATCTCTATAAATACATGCTGTACAGAGTGTGCAAATATATATGACGAATGAAGGAATATAAATATGACTAACTTGATCCTTTGTAGTCGACAACAGCCATGTCAATCTGTCCTGTCTACATATAATATGGTGAGGATGAGATGGTAGAATGAAAGGTTTGGGTGTATGAAGTTTGCTCTTTTCTTATACTTGAGGCAAGATGTTACATAACTAACGACAACGCAGAACACGAGAGAGGAGAAGGCTGACGAACTATGAGCGATGTTGATATGAACATTTATGTTAATGGGGGGTAGGCTCTGGGCCTAGAGTTATGCTAATTCTCATTGTCATCGAGCCCTTACATTTTCAACCCGATGAACAGATGATCAAAAATGTCAGAACCACACTGTCGTACAATTACAGGTCGAACTGACCGGCATTCATGACATATAAATAAAAGTTGCAAATAACGTTATTTCGAAATGGTATTTTTTTGGCTTTGCGCCGTTGGTATAATTATCATAGCAAAGAGCATCGTCGTTCTGCGCGACTTTTGGAGGTGCCGGGTTGAACATCTAACCCAGACGTGGCTCGCTGGTTAACTTTGTGAATATTGCTGCATGGTGAGGAATTGTCATCAGCGACGCTTAGTATCCGCGGTTTAACAAAATGCTTTCCTAGGCTGCTTTCATATATATATATGTTTGGTGTTTTAAGAGTTTGCATCATATTTTCTAGAGATAATAACTGCTTTGTTCTAACTGACAATGGTCAGGTTTAGTGTTTCGAACTTCTTTGTCAAGTCTCGTGGGGAGAGTCAGATCGACTTTGGTTTCGATCGTATTGGGCGGATATGACCCGGACTCACTGAGGATATTGGCTGTAACCGGAGCATGCCGAGCATCTTTCAGTTTCTTGTTTAAATGGTCAGAGAGATTATTATAGGTATATATTTCGACAGCGGCAGAAAGGTCTTGCTGGGGAATACGCAGAATAGATATATGAAGTTCAATAAGCGGAAAGAAAATATAAGTGTAAAATGTTAGAAAAATGATAATATAAATTAAAAGAATTAAGTTTCTGGATGTAAATTCACTTAAAACACTGTTACAGAAGAGAAGAAGCAGCATGGGTATGTTTCAATCTGTTTGAGAGCTTGATATACAGTGTTACCAATGTTAGACAGTGATCTCTATTTTTTACAGGCGATTATTGTGTGCTGAAATGGCCCATGTAGAACGTATAAATTGAGAATTCAACAATTTAGATTTTCTGCAATACCACAAAAATGTGTTCATCAAAATGAGACAAAAATGTTATATATAACAAGGAAACATTTTCATATTGTATAAAGCCACAATTTTAATTTCATTTTTAAATCCATTTATTTTGGATATGTTGAAATGATAAAGTGTTGAATATTAAAAAGAGTATACTAGTGAATAGCAAAAATATAACAGCAGCCGAAAATCATTTCGTACGTACCGGTGTATATTCGTCGAAGTGTCATTGATACAAGAGTAGACGAATGAAGAGTATGGTCGGGTGACTTTCTCACTGGAGAGATGACCACTCAAATGATTTTCGAATCCAAGAGATATGTACTTTCAGTTAAACTCGAATTTTATTTTTGCTATGTGTGGCATTGTTTCAGTTGATTAGTCTTATCGCGTTGTCAAGGCCCATCTTGCCGCAGTGACATTGCAGATTACGATTTTGATCATTGTTATTTGTCGCTGATCTTCTTTGGTCGGCCTTTCACCTTGCCGATGGGGGCAGTGACCTGCGCGGAATTTGTAGAATGGGGGTTGATTCAACAGTGTCAGCTGTGTAAAGCCTGATAATGCACCATTTGTCAGTGCGAGAGTACACAAGGATCAGGAACAGCCTGAGGAATATGGCGGATAGTTGGAGTACTTCATAGGCCGCAAGTCTCTGCTTTGTTGATTTTGGTGAGTTGTTATGGGTCGCATCTGGCAGTGTGACTGCCGCTACTTTCGCATCTGCCAGAGTTACTCTCATCTCCCGGCATATATGGTGACAGGGTCACCCCGCACCCGGGCAACTATGACAATCACCCCACCACTGTCGCTTCGATGTTGTCGTCTAATCACTCTGTTTGATGTTAACTGCAGGCCATTTGTAATGTTTTTGAATGAAGTTATCAGTAAAGGAACATAGCTACGCCCCGCGGATAGATAAGTTTGTGACCAATAACTGCGTATCATTAGATCGCATTAACCCCTTCTGACCTTTGAAAACGATATGGTCGTATGTTAACCCAGTAACAGTAACGTTTCTTCAGCCCTGTTCGTGGCCATTGTCTTTGATGGCGATATTACCTGCTGTTTCAATATTCCACGTTGCCATATTGGCTGTGCAATGGAAGGAACAAAAATGATGAATCTGCCAACCAATGATTAGCTGGAGTCAATGGTAGCTCCTACTGAACATGGTGTGAGATAGAAACTATAGCGAAACGGTGAGTGATCTTTAAGTTGTGGTGAGTCTAGGTGTTCGCTATGAAGACTCAGGCACGTACTCTGAAAAAAAGTGTGAAGTGTGGTGTAAAGGAAAGAAGTAGCAGAAACTGTTCCCAGTCTGTATCCCCGAATTCCTAACCGTTCTGATCCTCGATCCCCGATCTATCCTGATCCTGATCGAGTCACGATTTTATCGAATCATCCTAGATGCAAATCCCTCATCCCGAATCCCTCATCCAGCGCAACTCGTCCGAATATGTGATCTGAGATCATACATCCTGACGAATCCCAGATGATCAGATCTTGAAGTTTGAGATCTGATCCCGAATCCCGATCCCTTTGGTAGAATGATACCGCGGCGAACCGGAGCCGTTAATAAAGTAAACCAGTTCTTGAGACCAGTACGACATTTTTTTAGAACCGAGGCTGTATTATAATCTGGTGGGACATACCGAAACGCTTATCCTAGGTGCACTGAAAGTCTTGCAGCAAAGAAGCATGAAACGTTTTGAGACTGTAGTTCTGTTACATCATTTTGAGATATCTTGTGGTAGAATTTTGATTGTCAAAAGAAACGAGGAAGCCGGCCTCGACGCAGGTACTCAGGATTTCCACGCTTTGTGTGGAATATGAGTTTTTTTCGGCATGGCAGTCGTGAAGGATTAGACCACCGAAATTGTGGAAGATATGAGGAGTTTTTTAGGCGAACGCCTTTTCGTCTGATGGGAAATGTTGCGGCTGATCGACTCAGGTGTCAGTGTTAAAGATATGTCTGAAGGTTCGTGATCTATTTTCAGGTATGATCGGTGTGATTGCCAGGCATACCCCACTATCGGTTATCGCAGATGAAAATGATCACTATGGGCAGACGACTAGTATTGATGTTAAGATAATGACCAGAGGTTTTGAACGATCCTGACGTTATTCAGGAGATGGTTCTTCGTTGGGCTGTGAAGGCAAACGAACAATCTGAGTCTACGCTGGTGACGGCAGCTCTGTGGCTCTGTTCATGCAGTATATGTGGGGTCGATAGTCTTGGTGACGGAGGTAATAATGGTGGCGATGCCAGGAAATGAGTCACCAGTGCCATGTCCGGAACCGGGAGCGAGAGCCGAATAAAGCCGATATTCTCGTTCTGAACCGTACCAAATCATTCGTCAGAGTTTGATAACGCGTTCCACATCACTCTGGCTGTTTTCGATTTACGAGCTGCTGTCTTATTCGTTACATTGTAAAATCACGATGAAGAGATCCTTTCGGTAGCATAGAAGTCTTTCTCACGCAAATGATAGGACTATGATAATTCCATATATCGTGATGTTCTTTCGGTCAACGGTGGCGCGTGAGTCGATGATGTATTTTCTTGTAAATTGACTTCGTGATCGGGTAAATTACCCATAAAATGCCGTCGATGAGTTCGTTGCTCATTATTATATCTGTATTCCTTCTGCTGGCTACGGATAGCATTACAAAGCGCATGGCTGCGCTGGCTCAACAGCCTGTTCAGCCTGAGACCGGAAATCGTTGGAGAAACGACTGCTGTTACAATCAGCGGCCGCGACCAAACCCAACGATTTCAGGCTTCAGACCGAAGACTGACATAAGTTACAGCCGACTCGCCGTTTGATATCCGTTATCAGAAGCGGCGTGGTGAAGGCAATTCTGTGAATAAGTCACGCGCAACGAATTTTGAAGGCAACGAGGGCCTGCTGTCTGATCGTGGCGAGGCAATGGGCGGAAGAACACCTGTGCCTCTGAAATCTGGTTGGTGAATAAGTAACGCTATTCTGCAATCAATTGAATAATGAAGTGCGCCACCATCCCTGAAAGTGTATATTAATTTTGCGCAACGCGTAATGTGATTTTCGACCGCATAGTATGTTCTTGATCCGAGATCGGCAGTTCAACCTGCAGTCCTCATTTAAGCTATCGAAGCAGTTTTTGCACAACTGCGCCTATGCTAACGGACTTATATCTTGCAGCTGCCATGCTAGTCTTAAGCAACAGTTTGCATCTTCCACATCAATTAAAGTTTATCAGATCGGATGATATCATGCCAGCGTAACCGATTAAATCAAAAAATAACAGTAGACTACTTTTGTTTTCCATCACATCGTCACCAATCTGATAATATATTAGTTTTTATAACACGAAGAATAAATCGGATGACTGTATATATAACATGGGAATTGAATGTTTTACAAGATCAGAATTTTTATTATCAGTGATTTAAGACACGAATATCTGAAATCTACTGTCTAGTTAAATCAGTTTAGTAAACTTTCAGTGCCTTCGGGCTTTTGATCAGCTCTCACTCGACGGATCATAAAAATCGATAAAGCCATGTCGCCTGTCTTCCGTTAATGAAACGGATCTCGAAGATATGAAAAACCGATTCTTGGAAGGAGTTCTCTCTGCGGTTAATTGTCCGCGCAACATTTTCAGCTATCTCATTGGTCTGTGATGTGTTTGGTAACAATTCGATGTCAAATTCGGAAGACCAATGCAATACGTATGTTATCTTCCCGACGGGGACTTTATTTAAGTTTTATTGTTGCAGTTAGGTAGAACTGTTGACTACGATAAAAATAAGCCTAATCTAAGCTTTATTTGCTTAACTCCAATCTCA